>JAVJIF010027727.1:0-43526 GCA_038442645.1 Agave tequilana
TTCTGGCTTGGTACGTGATGCACTGCCCTTCTTTGATGACGGCGGTGCGTTGGAGGGAGAGTTCCGTCCTTTTGTACAGCAGTTGGAGGATTCGAGGTGGAGTGACGTTTATATATATTACGTCCGGAAGCGACTTTCAGATCCCGCGAATTACCAGATCAATCGCTGCTTACCCGAGATTCCCTGGTGCATCCTCGGGGATCAATGTACTGATTCCGCGGGCTCAGATGGCTTCACGAGGTTGTCCGCGGGGAGCCTTTTGGTGGTTGATTAATATCCGGCCCGGATATGTGCTTTTCCGGCAAGGGACTCATCCCCATCGAGACGTACATGCGAATCGTTTCGCTCGACAGTTTGGCTACGATCAACTGTACGTCGGGAATCCCAATGCTCGACTCGCCTTCGAAGGAACTTATTCGAAGGTGCTCGGGCTTGGTACTACAGTGTGGCCGCGAGGGACGGGAGCAACTTTCCGTCTACCTATTGGGGGTCCAAGTGCCGCATGAGCTTCAGCTTCTGCACCTGGTATTCTCAGGTTAACCAGTCACCGGACTTTGCTCCGGGGTCTTCATGTATTGAGAGCATCAATGCAAATCTCGATGCAAAGTCAGAGTCTGGTAAACCCTCGAAAATCATCGACCAGTACCTGAAGGCTCAGAAGGAGGCCGAGAGAAGTCGGGAAGGGAGCCACGAGCAATCAGAGCGGAGCCGCGACCAACAAGGGAGGAGCCGCAAGCAGCAAGGGCGAAGCCACGAGCGGCAAAGACTCGACAGGCGGTAAGCAAGCGTGGTCAACGCTCTGTTTCAACTGCTGAACCTGCTCCCAAGAGGGTTCGGAGAGACTTGACGACCGAAGTCTCCCGATCTGAAGACATCCCTGCAGTCGTTGAGGTACCGAGGGAAGAAGATATAGCTGAAGAGGATGTTCCTTTAGTCCGTGCCCCTAGGTCGAGCAGCAGAGAGACCGTAGGTCTGCGGAGGAAGGGGAGCTCGTTGACAGAGCCACCACCGCTGACGAGGATGAGCAGCTAGAGGTCGACAACATGAGTGGAGGAGATGTCGATATTCCGGGGATTTCAGTTCAAACTCGGGTTTTTACTTGCTCGTGAAGGGAGAGATGAGGCACAGCAACCTGGGTCGCCTTGTGTCTTCATCTCCAGTCCTCGGGCAGTTGACCCCAGCCCTACTACTGGGGTGATTGGTGGCAAGCTCCGGCTTGCAGAAGTCTCGCGCGGGGCACTATCGTCTTCCTCACTCTCAGGGGAGAGCGAGTTTGAAGACGAGGTCGACTACGGCGATGAACCCGCTCTTCCTGATCCGAGTAAGTTCTCCCATATCTCAGAGGAAGAAATATACGGGGGTGAGCCATCAACGGTATCACAGCTGGTGATTACTCCCACTGAAGGTACTCTTTTCCCTTTTGACCTAATTCCCCTTTTCATTTTGAAGAGGATGTTTTAACATTCTTCTTTTATGCTGCAGGGTCGGCCGGGGATATTGAAGCTGTGATCTCCTCGCATATCGAGGAGACGGTAAAAGAGCTAACCCAGTCCGAAGGAGTCAAGGCTTCAGTTGCCGAGATAATTCCAGAGAGGGCAAACTGAAATTGGGGAGCCTTCAATTTTGCCGGAAGAGGAGGCAACTCCTAAGGCTAGGGAAGAATCCATTCTGCAGGGTGAAGAGGTTACTATTGAAGCCAGGGAGACTTCCACTCCGCTGGGCTCGCCCAAGAATTCAACATCTCTGACCTTCCAGAGGTTGCGCTTACTGCTCCATCATTAGCTGTGGAGGCTCCTGCAGCGATAACACTTCCGGAAGTGCCAGTGGCCAGCACGACTCCGCGCAAAAAAGAGCCGGCTTGCACCCCTTTCTCATGATAGAAAGGGGGTCGGGGAGTACCTCGGGTGATGACACCATGGATTTTCTGACACGCAAAACGGTGCAGCAGTTCCTTGACGCGATGCGATCGTGCATCGATTTTATCCTGTCTGGGCGTAGCTCTTTTGAATTTGCCCGGACGTTTCTCAGAAACATGGCCGGTAACATCGAATTAACCGGAGGCTCCCTGCTTGCCAAGTCGTGTATGCTGTTGGTGGAGCGACTGGGAAGTGACCTGAAAGAGCTGAAGTCTTTGGACAATGCTAGTTCTTCTCAAGAAGCCCAGGTCATCTTGACTAGGCTCCTAGCCACCCAGGAACAAGAGCGACAGGAGGTGGAAGCACAAGTTGCTGAAGAGGTCCGCAATCTCGAGCGTTCCCAAGCTGAATGTCAGAAACTGGCTGACGATTCAATGGAATCCGAGTTCATCCGGCAAAACGCAGAGCTCGCCATTACCAATGCTCGGTCTGCCATTGCTAAGGCGGAAGCCATGATCGCGGAAAATGAGAAGACGCTTGCCACTGTCCGGAAGAGGCTGGAGGAGCAACAAGCTGCGAAGGCACGAGCTGAAGAAAGCCAGATCATTCATTCCTCCAGGTTGGAATCTCTGCGAGCACAGCTGGCTGCAAAACCTTTTTATCTGAGGAGGAGCTACGGGTCCAAGCCATGATGGAGGCTGAGAAGGCACGTCAGCACGAGATGCATCGTCTTAGGGAGCGCATCCGTTCTTTGCCGGATCAAGACTTTTGCCTTTTCCCTTTTTCTTTTTTTTTTGAAAGAAGAGGACACTCTACTAGAGTGTTTGTATCCACTCTTACTATTTTCGATATAATAAAAGTTTTTGAAGTTTTTGTCCCATCTTCTTTGTTTAGCGTGGATGAATTCAACTCCTGATCACTGGCTGTGAATACTGAACTTAGGTAAGACCAAGTTCTTTCAATGAGACGCGGCGTCGAGCTTGCTGAGACGCGACATTGATCCATAGAGTGAGACGCGGTCATCCGTCCAGGAGCTTAGATAGGACTAAGTCCTTTTGATGAGACGCAGCGTCAATCACAGGGTGAGACGCGGTCATCATTCCATAGGAACTTAGACTTCACCGAAACGCAGCGTCAATCAATAGAGAGACGCGGTCATCAATTCATAAGAACTCAGATAGAACTAAGTCCTTTGAAACGCGACATGATCCGTGGGGACAAACGCGAATTTGTCCTGTCAATGAAGACGCGAAGAGCGGATGCGAGGGACGCAGCCTTGCGTATTTTCCACTAATCTGAGAATGGACTAAGTGTTTTCCCTTAGAAAGGGCCCCGTTTGCTGAAGGGACGCGACTTTGAGTCACGTGGACGCTCCTAAAAAACGCAGGTGAACGCCTTCCAATTTGAGAAAGGTGACGCAGATTCTTGGACGCGGCTTTCCCATCTGCGTTCAATGCAGCATCCCTATCTGCGTTTAATGCAGCCTGACTAAAAGATTTTCAGAGATCTTTGACCGTCAAGTCTTCGCTGACGATTGGGAAACCGGGTCATCCGTTGTTTCCCAAGGCAGTGTCCACGCGTCGATTTTTCATTGGACTGAAGGCGTTAATGCCTTTTAATGCGAAACCGGCGCTGGCGGTTGGAGACCAGTGTCTGCGACGGTTCCCAAAGCGACGCTCCACGCGTCAGTCTCTCATTGGACCTCGGCAGTCGTGCGGCCACCAAGGCAACGGTTCCGATTAGCGCACCATTAATGACAGTTATTAGGGTCTGCCTATAAATAGGGCTGACCCTCTTCCTCTTTAACAATCCAGACCTTGGACTGTTCTTTCTTGTTTGCTCTGAGAAGTCTCGCCTCCTTCAAAGTCTCTAAAAGGGATCCTGTGTTCATGGATAAAGATGGCTCTGTGGATGAAGATGACCCAGGGCTTTTATGCTCCTGTTTGGTCTCTTCAAGAAAAAAGCGTCTCTTGGATCATCTTGCTCATTCGCGTTTGGATGCAGAGAGCCCAACTCTTGGTAGAGGCCTCTGCTGGTATGTCACCCCGACGTCTTTAGTCCATCCAGGCCTGCACCTTGGCCTCTCTCTAAGGAGACGTCACCGTCTAAATGAAATCTTGGTGCATTCTTTTTCTGGAATTTGTGCCATTGATTGAGCTTTCCTGAACGCGGGTACTAAAGTCCTTGGCACTTGACGCGGGCTTTGCTCATGAAGTTCGCGTTTTAAGGCCATTGACTCGGATGAATTCCAAATTGGGCTGAAATTTTCAGACCCGAATCTTGCAACTCCTGTTTATTCAACAGAGAGAGATGGCAGTTTTCGGCGTTTGAAAATTTTTCGCGTCTTGTGCTTTTAGGCGCGGGCGTAAGATGTGGCTGCGTTTGAATCCTGTGTGTTCCACAGTTCTGATTCGCGTCTGTCTCTGCTGACGCAGTAGTAGTTTGCTCACCGCGCGGGCTTATTCCCGCGTTTACAATTCTCCATAATAGCCGCGTTTGTTACTTAGTATTCTTTAAAGTATACCAAGTTTCAGATTTGCTAACCCTCTTGTTATCTTTGCAGGTAGGCTTAGTCATCCTTCTTCATGTTCGCTAAGTCCGTGGGAGAATGTATCGGACGGCGAACTTGTTCGATGTTCGTCCACAAGGGAATATATTATGGTCCTCGTCGTCCACAAGGGAATATATTATGTCCCTGACGAGGAATCGACTCTCGCCAAGGTCTCTTCAGATCCACTGCACTAATCATGCCTACTGGCAAGAGATGGTCAGGGTAAGTATGGCGGCGAGGAGGTTACGGTGGACACGGCGGCAGGTAGGATCCTCTTCCTCTCCACCCCAGAAGTACATCAAGGACTCCTCATGTCTGCTGGATGGCCTGCTGGGGGAAGAGATGTTCATAAACGAAGGGTTGCCGGACTTTCTGCTTCCACCGGACCTCAAGAACACCATTGCTCTTAGCTTAGTCAGCTAGGGCTCTTTCGATGTTTACATCATGCATCGTGGTGTAACCAGCTTCTATTGTAGCCACAAAACATCGCGTACTTGGAATCAGACGCGGCTTTAAGGAGTGAGTGCAACCTCTGAGAGGGAGAGGGACTTCTTTGTACTCCTTAATTGTAACACTCCATCTTATTGTAAGAGAGCGTTTTGACTGTAACACTCAATCTTATTGTATAAGAGAGCGTTTTTGTATCACTTTCATGTACCTGGAAATAAATAAAAGTGACACTTCTCTTTTTGCCTCTTCCATTGTCTTGAACTCTTTTTGTCTCTTTTTGGTCAGACGCATAGAAGCAAAGAATCTTTGGCTTATCAAAAATGAAAATTTTAACAAGTCAAATTTTGTGGAGAAAAGATCCTATTTCAGGAACTCTCATGATACTGTCAGAGGTGTAATATTAACTTGACAGGGGGTGAAATTTTTGATGGACCCGCCACTTTATAAGAGAAAGTGACAAGTAGAATTGGTACCCTCAGGGAGGGTGAACTTTTATCAAGTGTTTGGGATTAACTTGATTAAGCTCAACTGGGAATTTGATGAAAACACTGTCGATGGTGTAGTGTTAACCTAACAATGTTTTTTTTTAAGTGGACTTGTTATTCTGTTGAAGAGAATAACAAGTGAAAGAGACTTGTGGGGAATCTAGGAAAGTTTGTTACCGTCAGAGGTGTGATATTAACTTAACGGGTTGGAAGTGGTCTTGTCAGAAGTGTAATGTTAACTTGACAAGGATGTGAGTCAGAGGTGTGATATTAACTTAACTCAAAAAGTGTCACTGTCATAGGTGTAATGTTTAACTTGACAGTGAGGGTAATGCTAGAGGTGTAATGTTGAACTTAGCATTGGTCATCTCGGCTTGCATAAGGAAGTCCGAGGGAAAGTCATGGCCATAGGTGTATTGTGAACTTAGCAATAACTTGGATGCTAGAGGTGTGGTGTTAACTTAGCATCATCCATTTCAGCTTCGGTGTGGAAGTCTGAAGAAAAGTGACTGTCAGAGGTGTAATATTAAACCTGGTAGAAACTTGATTACTGTTTAGAGGTGTGGTGTTAAACTTTAACAGTAATTTGTCAGAGTGTGATATTAACTTGACAAAGATTGACTCATGGTAAGAGTAATTTGAGGATCTGTCATTCTGTTGATGAGAATTGACAAGTGAAAGTTTTGAAGTGCCAGAGGTGTAGTATTAACTTGGCGGATTTGAAAATTTGATACTCCGTGTAGAGTTGACAAACAAAATTTGTACTCGACAAGGAATATTGAAAAGTTTTCATTACCAGAGGTATAGTGTTAACTTAGTAATGGTTGTATTTTGTAGACCTACCATTCTGTGGATGAGAATTGGTAGGGGATTTTGGAGGAAAGAGTGGAGCCAAGCCCACTTTAGGATTTTTAGCAAACCCTCAGCTATCAACGGATTTGAGGTGCCTTTACCAACTACCGTTTGAGTTGGGCTAGCCATGCTATTCCCCTCAGCATGATGAGTTGTCGAAGACTGATGTTGGGCTTAGAAGCCAACATTTTCCTCTATCCTTAGCCGTCGGAGGCGTCGGATCAAATGGGAACGTGTCCCTTAGGATTTTTAGCAAATGCTCAGCTGTCAACGGGTTTGAGGTGCCTTTACCAACTACCGTTTGAGTTGGGCTAGCCATGTCATTCCCCTCAGCATGATGAGTTGTCGAAGACTTATGTTGGACTTAAAGCCAACATTTTTCTTCTATCCTTAGCCGTCGGGGGCGTCGGCGTCAGATATTATGAAGAAGCTCTTTTTGTTTTGATCAGAGGTGTATTTTTAACTTGATCAGCTGAAGAACACCATCTAAGGATAGTATTTCTTCAGGAACCTGCCATTGATCGGCATCATAAGTGTATCGCCATTCGGGGTTATGAGGCGATATGACCCATTTGAGTAGACTGACTCTACTACAAATGGTCCTTCCCATTTGGGTTGGAATTTTCTTTTGTCTTGTGCGTCATTACCATGGGTCTTCTGACGGCTAAGACAAGATCGCCTTTCTTGAAAGTTCGCACTTTAACTTTCTTGTTGAAGGCTCTGGTAATTCGAGCTTGGTAGAGCTCGATTTGTTGTTGGGCCTGCAGACGCTTATCATCTAAGGCCTCCAGTTCTTGGAGTCGCTGTCGATGCTTCTCCTCGGTTGTCATCTCCGCTGTCAAGGCGACGCGTAGAGATGGAATTTGGATCTCTAGTGGGAGCACGGCTTCGCACCCATAGACCAAAGAAAATGGCGTAGCTTTAGTTGGGGTTCGCACAGTTGTGCGGTAAGCCCATAAGCATTCACCCAACTTGTCGTCCCAGTCTCGTTGACTTTTCGAGACGAACTTCTTGAGAAGCTTGCCAATAGTCTTGTTGAAAGCTTCTGCGAGGCCATTAGCGGCAGGATAGTATGCCGTTGAGGACACACTCTGGATTCTGAACTTAGCGCAGAATCTCTGGAAAGCCTGGCTGATGAACTGAGGCCCATTGTCGTGGACAATTCGCCGAGGTACGCCGAAACGGTAAATAACATGGTGTTTCACGAATTTGATCACGTTCGACGATTTGACCTCCTTCAAAGGGATGGCTTCGGCCCATTTGGAGAAATAATCGGTTATTGCCAAAATGAACCGATGTCCTTTGATGATGGTGGGCTGATAGGACCAACCACGTCCATGCCCCACATTTCAAATGGCCAGGTAGAGGCGTTAGTAGTAGAGTGGAGGTACCCTGGTGCTTGATGGATGAAATCGCCGTGCACTTGGCAGGCGTGACATCTCTTGGCATAAGTGACGGCATCGGCAATCATCTTGGGCTAGTAGTATAACCAATCTTTGAGTCGATGTGCCAGTTTTGGGCCAGGTTGATGGGCTCCACACATACCGTCGTGGGCTTCTTTCAATACCTCTTGAGCCTCCTTTGGTGAGAGGCACCGGAGCAAGATCCCGTCATGCGATCGACGATACAATGTTCGCGTAATCGCATTATAATAGAATTGGGGGCTTTCCTTCGAATGGCAGCCGCCTCTTTGGTGTCTTCAGGCAGGATGTCGTATAAGACGTAGTCGATATAGGGGAATCGCCAGTCTTTAAGCTCTGGATCGGTTGATGCTTCAAGTGCTTCTTCGCGGTGACGACCTCCCGTTGACTCCTGATAATCCTCGAGAGCATTCCTCGGGCAATACAGGTCGTGGTTGTAGACGAATATCTTCTCCATTGCTCCAGCTGGAAGAGCTAAGGAGGCAGCCAGGGATGCGAGTGCATCGGCGTGCGCATTTTGCCTGCGCGGTACATGGTCGATGTAGAAGCTTGTAAACCCCTCGGCCATGCGGATAGTCGCGTTGTAATAGGGTACTAAGTCTTAATGTCTGACTTCGTACTCCCCGCGAACTTGGCTGACGATGAGCTTGGAGTCGCCGTATGCCTCGAGATTTTTAACGCCAATCTCGTCGGCGAATTGCATCCCAATCAAAAGAGCATTGTACTCCGCCACATTGTTGGAACAAGACTCAGTTAATGAGACAGCTCGGGGAATCACATAATTTTGTGGGGATACAAGTACTACCCCTACCCCTGCTACTAAGTGTCCCTTCGGGCTTGTTCTTGATGCACCGTCGAAGAGAAGTTGCCATACTTGACTTTCGAACGATGTCTGAGTCAGGCAGACTTCAGCAACTTCATCTGGGAGATCCCGTAGACTATTGGCTGCCCTCGGATCTGGGTGCTCAGCTAGGAAATCCGCGACTGCTTGTCCTTTATGGCCTTTTGTGGTAAAAAGCGCATCTCATATTGGGAGAGCAATATGGCCCATTTTGCCAGTGGCCATTTAGCGATGAAGGTTTAGTCATAAGTAACCTCAGGGGTTGACTTTTGATATGACGTTTATAGTTTGGCCTACCAGATAGTGTCGCATTTTCTGGATAGCGAACACCAGTGCCAAACATTCCTTTTCGATCGGGTTATACCGATGTTCGGCTCCGATCATTGTTCTACTCAGATAGTAGATTGCTTGCTCACGTCCTTGATCGTCATTCCGAGCTAGTAGAGCTCCCAAAGAATGATCCATGCTCGGACGTACACCAGAAACGGCTTTCCGGATACTGGAGCTGCAAGGACTGGTGGTTGGGTGAGGTATTGCTTGATTTCCTCAAACCCTTTTTGGCAAGCGTCATCCCAAATGAATGAGACACCCTTCTTCATCAGCTTAGCGAAGGGTTGGCATCTTCCGGAGAGGTTTGAGATAAACCTGCGGATGTATGCCAATCGTCCTTGCAATCCCCTGAGTTCCTTGAGATTTCTCGGGGGTTGCATCTCCTGGATAGCGCGAATCTTTTCCGGGTCCAAGTGAATTCCGGTGGATGTTACAACAAATCCTAAGAATTTGCCATTGGCCACCCCCAGGAAGGATTTTGTGGGATTCATCTTCAATTGATGAACCCGCATGATGTCGAAGACCCCTTCAGGTCTGCTATATGACCACCTTTAGTGCGACTTTTTACCGCGATGTCATCAACATAACATTCCACCGTTTTGCGTATTTGCTGATGGAAAATGGCGTTCATGGCCCTTTGGTATGTTGCCCCTGCATTTTTCAGTCCGAAGGGCATGACGGTATAGCAATAAACCCCAATGGTGTCCTGAAGGAGGTGTGCTTTTCATCGTCAGGATACATTTTGATTTGATTGTATCCTGAGAATCCATCCATGAAGGACATTCGCTCGAATCCGCAAGTATTGTCAATCATAACGTCTGTGATTGGCAATGGGAATTCGTCTTTGGGACAAGCCTCATTTAGATCACGGAAGTCGATGCAGATCCGGATCTTCCCGTTCTTCTTGGAGACGGGGACGATGTTGGCTACCCAGTCGGGATGTTGTTCTTCCCTAATGAAGCCAGAATCAATAAGTTTTTGACTTCTGATTGAATTGCCTCCATTATTTCTGGGCGAAACCGTCGCTGCTGTTGTTTGACAGGCTTTACGTCCGGATTGATGTTGAGGCGGTGCATAGCCACCAGAGGATCAAGTCCTGGCATGTCCTCATAATTTCAGGCGAAGACGTCTATATACTCTTGTACAAGAGATATTAGATCTTTCTTCTCCGAAGGTGACAGCCATCACTTATGAAGATGGGCTTAGGGTTAGCCTCATCTCCTAGATTGATCTGAACAATCTTATCTTCTGTGGGTGGCTCGCGCTGTTCAAAGCGGGTGTCCCAAAGAGCATTTAAATGTTTGATCCAAGGATCTGTATCGGATTGGATCATTTCTTCATCTCCATCTTCGAGGTGGCTTGTCGAAACCATGTTCACTGAAAGTTCCTTGAAGATGTTGCCGACACTGACATCTGACTCCCAGGATGATGTGTCTAAAGAATAATTGTTGCTCGACGATTCTTGAGAATCGGAGGCTGATGGAACCGGAGTTGATACATAGCCTAACCCCCAGCGTGTCCGATGATAATAATCGGGGGTCTTCCCTTTTGGCACAAAGGATTGAAGCAACGTCCTCCTTCCTTTGCCGAAGTTCAACCCGGGTCTGTCGGTTAGATCGTACCCCATACACTTCATCATTTTGAGTGCTTTTGGTTCATAATGATCGAACTGAGGTGATTCCTCCTCGCCTTCCGATTCATCGCGGGGCGTTGGTTCAGACGAAATTCGCCCAAAGAGAATTGGTTTTTGGCCTTTCCGTCTTGCTGGAACCATGAATATAAATTCTTGCGCATTATCATTGTCTTGGTATGTCTCGAAAGACGATTTCACTGGTACATGCAATGATGTCAAGGCACCCATTGCCGACCAGAGATCGTCATCTATATCAGTGCTAGTGTCTGACGGTATTGAATCAGAAGCACACGCAGAAAAATACGCAAAATCTAAATCTTCATTAATATACCAACCGCCTACATCATCGGTGGTATTATCGACATCGGGTTTATTAGTGCCCGTTACAAGGGTTCTAACTCCCACAGGCACTCTTCTTTCTCAAGCTCAGTGTCAGCTCATTACCAGAGTCTGGCTCTTCTGGTTGTGGGGCTTCATCCGTTTCCACGGATCTTGGTACAGTAAAGAGTCGGTGAAATAATTCTCGACCCCTTTGAACGGATGCCTTTCGGCAATCAACGTCCGCACATTTCCACCCCGTCAATGTACTTCATGACTTGGTGGTGAGTTGAGGGAACGATGGAGTTGCGGTGAATCCACGGTCGTCCCAGCAACAGATTATAGGAAGTGTCGGCATCGATGATGTAGCATGTCACCTCCGACTTGAGGCTTCCAATCTGACATTTGAGCTTGATCTTCCCCATCGGACGGGTCTGGTTGGCATTGAACCCATAGATAGTCGTCTGGGTAGGGCTCAAACGATGGGTAGGAATGCCGAGATGTTGCATGACCCGGCGAGGCATGATGCTCAACGCGGACCCTGGATCTACCTGGATGCGGTTCACCTCAGACGATCCGATATACCCTGTGAAGTACAGGGGTCGATCATGCTTCCCTTTCACCTGCATATCATCTGCGTGAAGGTGATGCAGGGGGCATTCTGGGAGGTGTGGAGGCAATGCTCTACATCTTCCTCCTTCGGCACCTGGGTCATGAAGACCTCAGCATTTGCCAGAGCTTCTTGCAGAGCTTCCCTGGTCGACTTTGATAGTCTAAGAAGTTCATACAAGGTAATGCGTGCCGGAATGTTGGCCAACTGAGCCAGGACATCAAAGCGGTAAGGTGGCGTAGATCCTTCTGTAATGCCCTTTTGAAGGGCTCGAGAAAATCGAGTCCCCTTCTGCTTCTCCACAGGGGCTTTGTGGAGGGCCTGACTGGCTCCGCAGTTGGTTGTGGAGGGGGCTACCGCCGTATCGTCATATTGTTTCAAGTACGCCTGTCCTGAACGGGTTCCCGCCATCGGTTGGTTGGGCTCTGCGGCCAGGACTATCGTTTCCTCCTCTGAGTCGGTCAGTGAAGGGATATCAGTCTCCGCTTCTCGAGAGGAGGCACCTACCACATTGCAGGATGAGGCTTTTGCCTTGCCTTTGGATTTCCTGTTGGTCACAGTAGTCCATTGCTGTTCATTGACAAGGTCAGGGTGGACCCACATAATTTCCCTTGAGGTGTAGGGACGGGTACCAAGCCTTTCTCTTGCTACTGGTGAGGGTCTGTGTTGACCACTCTCAGCTCTCCTCTTGGGATAGGAGCTACCCCCGCAGGCGTTGGAGGTTGTCTCCCGAACTGGAGAACTGACGTCACATTAGCCGTCACCTTCTTCTGCTCTGGTCGGAGTTTTAACACCTCCGCGTCAATCAGAGCTTGAAGGACGTCCTTGAAGACGTAGCAGCTTTTGGTAGGATGTCCCAACATTCTGTGGTACATGCAGTAATTGGGATTGTCGGTCTTGCCGACTTCCTCTGGGCGTCGAGCTTCAGGGAGCTTCAGTCGGTGCTCTTGTTGAGTAGTTTAAAGAGCGAATCGACATGTTCCTCCTTGAAGGAATATTGTTTGTTGGCGCGTGGCTGGCTTGAAGAGCCACTCGCCTTACCTGTTTGAGGTTTGGCGGGAGATTTGGTCTCCGTGGCTAAATTATCCTTCCGCTTTGTTTGGAGGGATGTGTCCGGCGCACGCCTTGTCGACCTTTCCGGCCTAGGCTTACCTTCCTCCGCTCGGACGCGGGCGACAATCTCCTCAGCCTGTTCACCTTGTTGGACTAATTGCTTCCAGGTGCGGCTTTCAGCAACTCCTATTTGAGCAAGGAGTGAGGTTTGGAGATTGTGGCGGCATGTTTCCACCAGGGTGGCCTGGGTCATACCGCTTGGACACCGGAGTGCCATGTTCCGAAATCTTTCCACGAAAGATTGACAGACTCCCCTCTCCGCTGTTTGGTAGCTAGAAGGGTAGGCATTGTGACCTCCGAGTCATCCTCGAAGAAGCGTGTTAAGAACAGCTTCTCCAGATCGCCCCAGTTCTTGATAGAACCTTCTGGGAGCTTCATAAACCATTCAAAGGCTAACCCTTTCAGGGTGCCAATGAACAGGCGCGCCAAAATAGCGTCATTATCCACTACATTCCCGGTCTGAGATTTGAAGTAGTAGATGTGCTGGTTGGGGGACCCCTTCCCGTCAAATGCTTGGAGGGTTGGAGCCTTGAACTTAGGAGGGTACGGGACTGAATCCCACTCAGCGGATAGGCCGGACCACTCCTACTTCTTGGAGGTCTTTGCGATTAGCAAGGGCCTCGAGGCGTCGCTCCAGTTGGCTCATTCTTTTAACATGAGCCTTCCCCTGGTCTTGGTCGCCTTTTACTTGCGACGAGGACTTGGACGAGCCGGAGGTAGATCGCCGCGTCTCCTCAGAAGGTTCGGAAGATGAGCTTTCTCCCTTTTTCGCTTTGCCCTTTGACTTTTTAGGAGGGGACCTCCTCCTGTCTTCGAGCAGCTGTGCAATCGCCTGCTTGAGGGAGTTGATAGATTCCTGCTGAGCAAGAATCATATCCATTTGTGCCTTCTGGATCTACTCCAAACGTTTAGTCATCTCCTCAGGAGCGCCTGTCATGTAGGCGGAGGTCTCCTTCTCGACGGAAGAGTTCGAAGCCCTTGATTCCGCTACAGCGGAGTGGGAATCATTAATGCCATGGGCTAAGGCATTATAATTAATTGGGGGAATGGCCCCAGTCCGGGTGCGAGTGTGTCGATACACTCCTTCCGGTTCAGAGTCAGACTCGGAGTCGTCTGAGCTGACTGCAAGTTGTTTTCCCTTGCTCCTGCTTGTCATATTCACAGTGAGCTCCGAGTACTCAACGTCAGAGAAGGTTCTCCTTCTGTGAGAGCGTCTTCTTTTAGCTGACGGAGGAATCAGGGTCAGCTGTCTGACTAAAGACTGCTGGTGCACGCCTGACCCGCAACGGCACTCAGTGAGCATATGGATGAGCCGTTGGCAGCAACACGACGAAGTGGCCTGATTGGCACTTCTTTTCTTCGTCAGATAATCCCTCAAATTCATGGGAGGGGGACTGAAAAGATCAACCTCGCAACGTCGAAGACGGGAGGCATCCATGTGCTGCACAGTCTGGACGCAGACTTCAGGGACGCGGTTTTCGCGTCGCGGCTGTGGAACGCGCGTCCGGCGTCTCTGTTGAGATGAGACGCGGGTGTCGCGTTGTTGTTTGGTGCGTCGGAGCGGAGACGCTTGAGAGAGGGTGGGCTGCTGGGCCCCTCGTCTCTGGGTGCGTGCTCCCTGCATTTGACGAGACGCAGAAGCTTCGTCTTGGCGCTTGGTAAGTTGGTCCTCAGAGGACTCAACTTGAGGAGTCGCGCGTTTGGGCCGCCAGACGCGGATTTCACGTACTGGACGTGGCGCAGGCAAGGCGCGAGATTGTACGTCGCGTCCAGCCTCAGTTGGACAACCGACGGTTCCAACTTGCAGCTGACGCGCACGTCTCCTCTGTCGACGCTCAGCGTTTCGATTGCGTCGAGGAGGTAGAGAGAGACCAACGACATCCTGATGCTGGGCACCAGGGATTTTGACCACGCGGGTCTCCTGAGAGACGCTGACGCGGGTGTTCTGTGCGACGCGGTTGGTCACAAAGGCAGATGTGCCTGGGACCACGCGGGCCTTCTGAGAGGCGTTGACGCGCGTCTCTTGCTTGGCACAGTCGGCAGCAGGGGAGCTCGAGAAAGCCACAGATCGGGACTCGAGGCCATTCCCCGTTGAGACCCGGCGGCAGACACGGATCTTTGGGCTCTTGGAGCCAGAAGAGAGGAACTCTTCGTACTTCGCCTGGTTGAACTCGACAACGAGCGATTCGACCATCTTTCCCTCATGGTGGACGTCATCTTGCGCCACTACCTGTTCGTCAGTAACGAAAGTTGTCCCCAGCGGAGTCGCCATCTCTTGTATGACCCGGGAAAGAGGGAGACAGTGAATTGCAGTAAAAGTTTTCCTTGAATCAAATGAAAAGGATTACAACAACAACTGTTCCTTCCGGTTACAAGGGAGGGAGGATATTGAATCTTGAATCCCCCCTTTGTTTAAGGCTGGGTTCTTCGTGTGGCGGTGGAGAGTGAATCTTGTTCTCCGTTGACCGGATGACCGTCCTTCAGGGATCTCCTCTTCAGCCGGTAGAAAGAGTAACTCAGCTCCGTCTACCAAAACTCTAAAAGAGAAGGTAAGCGAAGAGTAACTTGTACGCAGCAAGCTAGCTTGAAGAGTCGAGTTCTCTCTCTGTTGATGATCTCTCCGTTGTCCTCTTCTCCTTCTTTTTTGATTGCCAAAAGTCCGACCTCTTCTTCATAGCGACGGGGCTATTTATAGAGGTCTTAGGGGGTGAACGTGCCCCCCCTAAAAGCGCTCCACAATGAGGGCCAACTTTCCCGCTACATGGGCAGTAACCAACCCACGTGCCTGCTAAAGACACGCCACGATGGGAGCTGGTTTCCCTTACGTGTAGGCAGTGATTGGTCCCTTAACCAAGGCGGTTATAACTGAGACGCGGGTTTCAGGCCGACGCGCCTTGATGTTGAGACGCGAGTGTCAAGCCAACGCGCCTTGATGTTGAGACGCGGGTGTCGAGCCAACGCGCCTTGATGCTGAGACGCGGGTGTCGAGCCAACGCGCCTTGATGCTGAGACGCGGGTGTCGGGCCAACGCGCCTTGATGCTGAGACGCGGGTGATAGTCCCTCGCGTCTAGAGCTTTTCAATGGCTTGTCCTTCAGTAACTTTTGGACAGCCTACAAAAATGAGAATAACTTACCGTTCCTTCCCGACAACGGCGCCAAAATTTGATTGAGGTTTTACCTGCACACAAAAATACAGAATTTCAGATTTAGAATAAAGAGTGCAAATACTCAATACTACCGCTATAGCAAGTGGTTATGCGGGTCATGATCCATAAGGAGGGACTGGCGATGGAAGCTTCTTTAGTAAGTTCTCTTTTAGGTTACAAAGAATGGTTAATGATCTTCTTTTAGTTCTTAAAAGGAAAATGAAAAAGAGTTATAGCAAAGTTAGGAAGAAAGTGATAGATAAAGAAGGTGGAGAAAATAGAAGTGGATATATACAAAGAAATGAAAAAGAGTGAAAGAAATTTGGAAGATTGTAGTGTTGGTAATTTACACTAAAATTAAAAGAAAAGAAAACCTAAAACCTAAAAAATTTACTTACCTCTTCGGTGCCTGCTTACCTTGACTCGTATCGACGATGTACCTTTGCTTGAAGGCGAGCGAAGTATGACAAATAGGATCTTGGCTATTCCTATATTACACTATGAATTGAAGGGACAAGCTACACTATCATAGAACTGGTATCCATCATCATAAGCCATCAACGGCACTTGCAAGGGCAAGGTAACTTTGAGGTTATCGGTTTCATTTGGATCCACAAACACGAAAGAAGGAAGTAAACAAAAACAAGAGTAAAGAAGAAAAAGAAACTTTGATTCAATTCAAATAACAATGGAAGAAAAGATCACTTACACCGGTGTCACCCTCAACATAAGCTTCTCTCTCTTACTTACATGAATCTAAGTCTAACCTATTCTTACAAAGAAATAAAAATTACATAAAACGAAAATAAAAACCTACACTAAAAAGAATGAAAAACTGGCCTAGAATCTACTCTGCTTCATCGTCCTCTTTTGCCTTTGAGATTGCAGGTATTTATAGGAAAAATGCAGAGGGTAGAGGAGTATGAGATAAGGGAAGCTGGATATTTCTAAATTTGAATCCTCCCCTTATCTCCAAACTTGATTTGGTATAGGTATTCAGTTCTGATCTGTAACTTATTGGCATATTGATTGCTAAATATAACTTATCAAATGACAGAATTAGAAATATTGATCAACTTAAGAGTTGTACCCCTTTAAGTCCTCTTTCTGGATCATCTTAAATCATCAAATTTGAGTTCTGGTAGCGAAAGTTATAATTCAAATACTAAAATGTATCTAGTCAGAATCTGAGTCAAAATTGCTTCATCTCATCCGTTGATCTTCTCTCTATCTGTTTATCCCTTTGAATTTGAACTCTATATTTGATGTTATCATCGGTTGATCTTTAGTTTTAACCACTTTATTTACCAAAAACTGAATTTAACCAACTAGATTTGGGATCATCCTCCTCCAACCAAATAGATCTAATTAAATCTGGATTAACTGATATTTATTTGATTTTATCCTCTTTCTCCCCATGATTATCTTCTGCAAAGTAGACATTTAAGACAAGAAATTTAGCAGATTTATTACATGATAAATGTGGATATATAATAAAGAATAATGTAATAAATGTGTACAATCAGTCATCAATAAAAGTAATAAAATATTTTTTCCCTCCTCTAACTGGCGTAAACTTCAAGTCACACAAATCGCTATGAATTAACCCTAAAGGCTCTGTATTTCATCAATTGAGTAAAATGAATTTTTCGCGAACTTGGCCTCAACACAAATCTCACACTTATGAATTTCTTCTAAGTTGAGTTTAGGAATATATCCCAGATTAGACAAGTTTTTTAAAGACTTGTAATTTACATGCCCTAATCTAACATGCCATAAAATAGGAGACTCAAGCAAATAAGCAGAAGATTTTTCTTTATTTATAAACTTAGGGTATAAATACACGGACTTTTTATCCACAACTGTAACATTGGCCTTAAAAAGGCCATCAACAAGATAACCATTACCCACATACATCCCACCCTTAGTAAGTACATATTTATCTGATTCGAAAACCATTCTAAATCTTTTCTTACTAAGTGTTGATCCAGAGATCAGATTCTTGCAGATATCTGAAACATGTAGCACATCGTTCAAAGTAAGCTCTTTCTCAGATGTCCACTTCAGGATGACTTTTCCTTATCCCTCAACCTTGAAGACGACTGAGTTTTCCATGAAGAGTTGCTCATCTTGCTCTAGTTTTTGATATTCAGAAAATAATAATTTCTCAGAGTAAATGTGTCGAGTAGCCCCAGTGTCTACCCTCCAATCCTTATTGTTGGTTGTCAAATTTACTTCTGACTCCACAGCTAAAAGGCTTGGCAATGCATGGTCGGTCATGTTTGTCTATTCATGGTTCTTCTTGTTCTTTTTGAGACGGCTGCAACATTCATTCGCCTTATGCTCCTCTTTATTGCAGATGTAACAAGTTCCCTTGAAGCGCATGTTCTTACCTTCTTGGGCCTTGCCATTGTACCCTTGGGCAGTTTTCTTCCGCTTTAAGCCTTTGAAAGTAGACGCTTTCTCCATTGAGTCTTCGATCACATTGGCCTTGACTTCATAGGAGTTCTTATTGCTCCTTTTCTTGGACTTTCGGTTGTCTTCCCCAATTCGAAGCCTCACAATGAGATCTTCCAACTTCAGCTCCTTGCGTTTGTGCTTTAGGTAGTTCTTGAAATCTCTCCACGTAGGTAGGAGTTCTCCACAATAGTAGCAACCTGAAAAGTTTCAGGTAGATTCATACCTTCAGCCTCTATCTCGTGCAAGATAAGTTGGAACTCTTACACCTGACTGATCACAGTGTTGTTGTCCACCATCTTGTACTCCAGAAATTGTCCTACGACGAACTTCTTGGTACCGGCATCCTCAGTCTTATACTTCTTATCAAGACTGGCCCATAATTCTTTGTCGTTGTGATTGGACTGTAGACATTGTAAAGAGAGTCATCCAGTCCATTCAAAATATAGCTTCAGCAAAGGAAATCACCTTGAGTCCATGCATCGACTGTAAGGACTGAGTCCCGATCAGTTCCGAGTTCTGGTGGATCCTCTTGCAGGAATTTGGTCAGATGCAGAGTGGCAAGTAGAAGAGCATCTTCTGTTGCCACCTCTTGAATTTTGTGCCATCGAATTTTTCTGGCTTCTCCTGCTTCAGGTTAGGAAGTGGAGCAGACTTCAAAGTTTGAATCTGCATGTTTGGTGCCTTACTTGAGCTGTCTTGATTAGTCTCAGTATTTTCTACAATTTCAAGCAGAATAGAAGTAAGTAACTTCAAGCTAATTGTCTTAAGATTGTTATTTCTAAGATCAATCTGACAACTAATCAATATCACGATCTAATTAGTCAGGTCGGTGAATATCAGTGGGAGGTTTTCCGTTCAAAAGAATATTTCTTAATTATCAAACCACCTTTCAATTACCTTCCTTGGTTAAACACCAATTAGACTGGTATAAGTCAGTCTCAATTTACTGAATATCAATATAACACCTGTATAAAGAAAATTAATTCACTTATACAGTACTTGGAGTGAGGTACTCTTATAGCGAATCTCCTTAAGTCAATTACGTCCCCCGCTACGGTGCTAACGGGTTACTGGACGCTGGTCTCCCAAGATACAACACTCATTCACGGTATTTGGATAGTACTACCAAATCACCATACGGTCGAACCGTAGTTAATCAGTACCTTTATAGGATTATCAAAGCAGCAGGACCAAGACAAATTTCAGGGAGAATATTTGTCTTTACTTTGGTGGAACACCCACTGGAGAGAAAGGAGGGAGATAGAAGAATATTTTTCTTTGAAAGTCACAGATTCAGACAACAATTCTATTAAAGAATCTGTTGAATTTTCTGAGCCTTCTTTTAGAAGGAATCTTCAGAATATCAATATAACCCCTGTATAAAGAAAATTAATTCACTTATACAGTACTTGGAGTGAGGTACGCTTATTGTGAATCTCCTTAAGTCAATTACGTCCCCCGCTACGGTGCTAACGGGTTACTGGACGCTGGTCTCTCAAGATACAACACTCATTCACGGTATTTGGATAGTACTACCAAATCACCGTACGGTCGAACCGTAGTTAATCAGTACCTTCACAGGATTATCAAAGCAGCAGGACCAAGACAAATTTCAGGGAGAATATTTGTCTTTACTTTGATGGAACACCCACTGGAGAGAAAGGAGGGAGATAGAAGAATATTCTTCTTTGGAAGTCACAGATTCAGACAACAATTCTATTAAAGAATCTGTTGAATTTTCTGAGCCTTCTTTTAGAAGGAATCTTCAGAATCCGAGTTACTTCTTCTTCACTTTCACCTCGGATCTTCACTTTCACTTGGAAACCCGGAATCTGAATTGCAGTCTTTCACTTCAGAATGCAGAAGAAGGAAGAGGGATCTGTGTGTTAAAATGGGAGAAAAGGAGTGATATTTATAGCACTCCGGGAGGGGCAAATCCGTCCAAACGTTTGCAACGGTTAGATCTGAACCGTTACAACGGGTTCCAGATAGAAACTGCACAAATGTTGTAACGGTTCGCGGCGATTTCCTGTCAGCCGTCGCGGGTGCGATCCGCTGTAACTCATACCCGAGAGACCCGGTTCAAAAAGAACCGGACCGGGTAGGGAACCCGGCACCGGCACCCAAAGGGCACACCCTTTGTTTCCATTTTTCTTTATTTAAACACTTCAAACTTCCATCCCATGACCAATATGGGAGTAAATGCTTTTAGTTATCTTTAGTCCCTTTTGGCTTTTGAATTAGGCAAACTTTAAACTTGAATATCCCATTCATTCGAAGTCGGAATTGAACATGTGAATATACCACGTTCATCCCCAATGGAAGGAGAACACACTCCAACCATTATCCAATTGATTATATCAACGAATCTCTCCGTAATTCAACTCAAAGATTCACATTTAATTCTTCATATTTTCTTACAAAATCATCATCGTAAGTCTCGACTTACGACATCACCTGCAAAGACGTAGGATCTCGTTTCATTATAAATGTCAATTTTAAAACCGACGTTATATGCTTTTTCTGTACCAGTGATGCTTGCACTGAAAAACTAAATTTAGTCTAAATTGTTTTCTTGGCTTCCAAGCACACAAGTTTCTTAAACCCTAAACCCACGAGTTCATATATTTATTAGCCAACATGGCCTATCTACAAGGCTAAAGATGGCAAGTCGACCACGTAGAATTCCTTCGTTCCTCACCGGCGCTGTGGCGCTCGCCGGTGGCAGCGCCGCGATCGGCCACTACATAGTGAAGAATCCAGAACAGGTGTCCAATGAATTGATCACAAGCTTCTTTAATTTTTTATGATGAGTTTTTTTTTTTTTGTTGGTTTTTCTTTTCTTGATATTTTGATCTGTTTGCAGGTAAAACAGCATTATGAGAACATTAAAGCGTGGAAAATTGTTCAGTTAACCCGCAAGAATGATGAACTGGTGGTAGTCCTTAGTTCTAACTCTTATTAATTTCTTCCTTTTTAATCTTATTATTGTCCTCCATAATAATAAAAAAAATAATACCTTTATTTGCACCCTTAAAAGCCACTACTTTCAGTTTGTTTCAGACCAGGCAACTTGGAAGAGAGGCTCATCTGTCTCTTTCACACCCTACCATGGGCCGCACGTCCCCTCTAGGAAAAATAACTCAAACAATTTTTCTCAAAATCCTAATCTATTTTTTATTGAAAGCAATGGAGCCTTTAAATAAGCTTACAATTTTTGACTTGTGGGACTAAATAAGAAAAAAGATAAATTCGATTTCTCTCATGATATTGATGTCCCGTCACTTTATTTGAGAACGCATCACGTGGTGATAACTCAATCGAACTTGAGGAACACAAAAGGAAGAAGGTACTGGGGGTGAAAATTCCAGGCTGAAATCGAGACACTGGAGCACAAATTGAGATTTGAAGTGAAGCTTGATATGCATGTAGTTCAAAAACAAGTTCAAATCCGGTCCAAAGAAAAATAAAGATCGTAGGGATTTGGTGTCTTGAATTCATTTGAGCGATAAAAGTGAAGACTGTTGGAATTTAGTGATTTGAATTAACAAATATAGTAGTTCATAAAGATGAATTTAGCCCCATTCAAACTGCACCCTCCGGCATTGAAAACACGATAAGCTTTCATTGTTCTTTCTGTTAGGTATCAGTAGTTTTCTTTTTGCTTTCGCAAATCTTGATGTTGCCCTAACTTGCTTATCTTATGAATGGAGGGGCTCTTGAAAAGCAAGGAACCAGAGCTTACTGCTGAAAAGAGCAAGTTTTCATCAAGCTTAATTTTGATGTGATGTTGCCTAAATCAGGCACTTCCATTCTAGCTGATTCAGGTGACTCAGGTTCAAACAGGGAAATGTTTTTTGAAAAACTAGGCTGAATTTTGTGAGCCCCATGAAATTTTGACCTTGTCAGTTTTTTTTTTTTTTTTACTGGCGGTTAGACTGTGTTTAAGACTGATTTTATCATCATATATGGGTCTAGTTTTGTTTTTCTTTGTCCTGTTTTTTGGGGCTCCAAACAGTACCGCACATAAACAAAGCTTATTTTTACAGGCTGTTGTCAGACCCACATTTTTCCAACAGAAAACTGACTCAGTTTTTTATGCTTGCTTTCCTCACCAAACAGACCCTCGGTAAGCTTTCACGGTCGATTTTCTAATTTCTAAATGTTGTTGCTGAAACCTTTTATTTATTTCTTTATTTATTTTATCACTCTGTTCATGTGGTTTCAGACATTGAAAATAAGAACGCGATATCTGATGTCAAAAAATTCAAGTTAGAGCTCGAGATTGCAAAAGCTGAACTGCAAGTCTCAGAGAGAAAAGGTTTGTTCATTTGTCTTTAATGAATAAACCAAACCATAATCTTAGACCTTTTCTCAAAATCAATTAGCCACCCTATGAATATCTTAACCACCCTATGAAATCTCTAACCACCCTAAAAGTCATCAATAGCCACCCTCTGAAGATCATAGCCGCACTATGAAGATCTTAACCACCCTATGAAGATCATAACCGCCTTATGAAGATCTTAGCCACCCTATGATTTTGATGTATATGTAGGGTGAAGTTATGAAGGTGTTTAGAAGTTTTGCCTATAAATAGGCATCACATTGCATGAGATTTGTTGGCAAGGTAAAGAGAAAGGAAGTGAGAAGAGAGAGTTATTAAATATTGTATTGTCCTCTCCTTTCTCTTGCCATTTATTTTTCATTTGTTAAGCTCTAGTGAGCTGGGTTTCATTGGGTTTGGGTGAGTGACATTAGAGTTGTAATCTCTTATATTTTCCCTTTTGATTAGTGGATTCTTCTTACTGTCTTCTCCCGTGGATGTAGGTCACATTGACCGAATCACGTTAAATACTGGTGTGTTGTTCTCCTTATTTCTATCATCTTATATTGCTATCTTTCTCTCTTTCTCTTACCATCTCTTACATTAGAAGCCCACAGTTATAACAAACTGGTATCAGAGCTAGTATTATCTTCTTGTGAGTTTCGAGATGGCTTCGGTAAAGTACAAAGTGGAGAAATTCGACGGGAGAAATAGCTTCAGTTTGTGGAGAGTCAAAATGCGGGCTCTCTTGGTGCAACAAGGCTTGTTGAAAGTCTTGTCCGGTAAGGACAAGTTGCCGGAATCCATGTCCGATGACGAAAAGGAGAAACTCGAGATGAAGGCGTATAGTGCCATACAACTTTGTCTAGCCGACGAAGTTTTGCGGGAGGTTGCCGATGAAAATACCGCCACCGGTTTGTGGCTCAAATTAGAGAGCTTGTATATGACAAAGTCCCTGACCAACAAGCTCTACTTGAAGCAGCGCCTCTTCACACTTCGCATGAAGGAAGGTATGCCAATTAAAGACCACTTAGATGAGCTCAATAAAATTCTCATAGATTTAAAAAATATTGATGTTAGAATAGATGAAGAAGATTAGGCTCTCATCTTATTATGCTCATTACCTCCTTCCTTTGAAAATTTTGTTAATAGTATGCTATATGGTAGAGATACACTCTCTTTAGAAGATGTCAAATCAGCTTTACATTCTAAGGAGTTAAGACAAAAAGTGTCAGTTGTAGGAAGTGAGGATCAAGCTGAAGGCTTGTTCATCCGTGGTCGTACAGAGAAGGGTCGAGAAAAATCTCGAGGAAAATCTAGATCTAAATCTAGGTTAAGAAAAAATGTTGAGTGTCACTATTGTCATAAGTTTGGACACTATAAAGGGATTGTTTTAAGCTCAAAGAAAAAGAAAATATAAGGAGGAAATCTCAAGATGAAAAATCTTCGGTTGTTAGTGTTGCAGAAGAAGCCTTCACATCACATGAGGTTCTTTCAGTTACCGTCTTTGATGTCCATTCACGAGATGAGTGGGTTCTTGATTCAGGTGATTCTTATCACATATGTCCCCACAGGGATTGGTTTGTGACCTACCAGTCAATTGATGGTGGTAATGTCTTAATGGGAAATAACATGCCCTGTAAGACAATTGATATTGGGTCAATCAAGATTAGGCTGCATGATGGTATTGTTAGAACATTGAGTAACGTTCGACATGTGCCGGATTTGAAGAAAAATTTAATTTCTTTAGGCACCCTTGAATCCAACGGTTATAAGTTTCAGCTGAAGATGGAGTTTTGAGAGTTAGCAAAGGCTCTCTTCTTGTGATGAAAGGAAAGAAGGTGGATACCCTTTATATCCTTCAAGGTAGCACGGTGACAGGTAATGTCGCTGTGTCAATGTTAGAAGACCCAGACTTAGATACCACTCGTTTGTGGCATATGCGGTTAGGGCATATGAGTGAGAGAGGACTACATGTATTGAGTAAGTAAGATTGCTTTGTGGCCAGAAAATAGGAAAACTTGACTTTTGTGAACATTGTGTTTTTGGCAAGCAGCACAGAGTTTCTTTTGGTACAGGTGTTCACAGGACTAAAGATACCTTAGACTACATCTATTCAGATGTTTGGGGTCCCTCTCAGGTTCCATCGAAAGATGGAGGTAGTTATCTTCTAACTTTAATTGATGATTATTCCAGAAAAGTTTGGGTATATCCTCTTAAGCATAAGAGCGATGTGTTTGCTACCTTCAAGCAGTGAAAGGTTATGATCGAAAAGCAAACAGGAAAGAAGGTGAAGCGCCTCAGGACCGACAATGGAATCGAGTTCTTTTCGATGGAGTTTGATCAATTCTGCAATAATGAAGGAATTGTGCGGCATCGTACAGTTCGGTACACACCACAACAGAATGGAGTTGCAGAAAGGATGAACAGGACATTGTTGGAGAGAGCTCGGTGTATGCTCTCTAATGCTGGTTTGTCAAAATGCTTTTGGGCTGAGGCAGTAAATACAGCTTGCTATTTGGTAAATCGGTCTCCCTCTACAGCTATTGATTTTAAGACTCCTGAAGAGGTATGGTCTTGTACCCCTGCTAATTACTCTCATTTACGAGTATTTGGTTGCCCTGCTTATTTCATGTAAATGATGGTAAGCTTGAACCTAGGGTAAAGAAAGCTACATTTCTTGGTTATGCTACTGGGGTGAAGGGATACAGGTTGCGGTGTCCTGATCCTAAGTCACCTAAATTTGTTATTAGTAAGGATGTTACTTTTGATGAAAAATTAAATGCTTCAACTGAGAAAGGAGTTTGTTGTTGATATTACAGGTTCAGGAGAGAAATCAAGCAAGCAGGTGGAGCTTGAGAGCAAAGTTACAGAAGGAGTGCAGGAGAGCACTCACGTTGAACCAGTCAATGATGCTCAAGGTTCAACTTCGAGTAATGATACACTGCAAGAGCAGTATAGTATTGCCACCGGGAGAGTAAGAAGGCAAATCCGTCCACCTAAGCGATATGCCTATGCAGATATGGTTGCTTATGCTCTAAGTGTGGCAGAATCTATTGAGATTCCACAGCCTTCCACCTACAATGAGGCTATCAGTTCTGATGAAGCTGCAGAATGAACTGTTGCTATGACTGAAGAGATGGAATCTCTTCACAAGAACCAAACATGAGAGTTAGTGAAGCCGCCCAGAGGACTGAAAATTATTGTCTGCAAATGGATCTTTAAGAAGAAAGAAGGAATTTCTGGTACTGAGTTTATAAGATACAAAGCACGCTTGGTAGCCAAAGGCTACAGTCAAACAGAGGGTGTCGACTTCAATAAAGTGTTCTCTCCAGTTGTGAAGCACACCTCTATTCGTGTGTTGCTAGCCATGGTTGCTTGGTTCGATCTAGAGCTTGAGCAACTTGATGTGAAAACAGTATTTCTTCATGGCGAGCTTGAAGAGCAAATCTTTATGCATCAACCAGAAGGATTTGTTATTGAACGCAAAGAAGACCATGTGTGCAGGTTAAAGAAATCTTTTTATGGTTTGAAGCAGTCACCTAGGCAATGGTATTTGAGGTTTGATACTTTCATGATTGAGCATGGTTACTCTAGGAGCAAATATAATAGTTGTGTTTATCATCGGAAGCTTAATGATGATTCTTTTGTATATTTGCTTTTATATGTTGATGACATGTTGATTGCAGCTAAAGACATGTCTGAAGTTAATAAGTTGAAAGCTCAACTCAAACAAGAGTTTGAGATGAAAAATTTGGGAGCAGCGAAGAAGATTTTCGGAATGAAAATTCACATGAATAGGCAAGAAGGAAAATTGTTCCTATCTCAGAAGAAATACATCGAGAAGGTGTTGGAGAGATTTGGCATGCTTGATGTCAAACCTGTGAAAACTCCACTTGCTGCTCATTTTCGACTTTCAACAGATTTGTCTCCTCAAACTGATGAAGAAGAGAAGTACATATCTCATGTTCCCTATGCCAGTGCAGTTGGAAGCATTATGTATGCTATGGTGTGCACTCGATCGGACATTTCACATGCAATCAGTGTCATAAGTCGATATATGGACAGGCTAGGAAAAGGTTATTGGCAGGCAGTGAAATGGATTTTGCGATATTTAAAATGATCTATTAATATTAGTCTGTATTTTGACAGGAGAACTAATTCTGATTGCAAAATTGCTAGATATTCGGATTCAGATATTGCAGGCGATTTGGATAGAAGAAGATCTCTTACAGGTTATGCTTCACTCTTTTAGGTAGTACCATTAGTTGGAAGGCGACTTTACAGTCGACAGTTGCTTTGTCTACTACGGAGGCAGAGTATATGGCAGTTACAGAGACAGTGAAAGAAGCTATTTGGTTAAGAAGCTTGGTTGAAGATCTCGGCTTACACCAAGAAGTAACTACGTTGTTTTGTGACAGCCAGAGTGTTATACATCTGACGAAGCACCAGATGTATCATGAGAGAACCAAACACATTGATGTCAGATATCACTTCATTCAAGAAATTGAAGTCATCAAAGTTAAGAAAATTGATACTGTAGATAATCCAGCAGATATGATGACAAAGCCCGTGCCTTCGCGCAAGTTCGAGTACCGTCTCAAATTGCTTGGTGTTCAAAGTGGTGAAGGTTGAGCCCGTCGAGGTTAGAGAAGACGCAAGAATCCAAAGGACGCTTGATACAGTTAAGGTGGAGAGATTTGTTATTCATTCAAGATAAGGTGAAGATTTGTTGATTTGCCTTAATGAATAAACCAAACCGTAATCTTAGACCTTTTCTCAAAATCAATTAGCCACCCTATGAAGATCTTAACCACCTTATGAAATCTCTATCCACCCTAAAAGTCATCAATAGCCACCCTATGAAGATCATAGCCGCACTATGAAGATCTTAGCCACCACCTAGAGGGGGGTGAATAGGTATAAGGCTAATCTAATGATAAATGATGCGGAATTAAAAACTTAATGCAACACACTTAGTGTAACCAAAGAGTGTAGCTGAATTCCCGGTGAAGGACTCTGGACTAACTCCTCATGATTCCTCTAAATAAGAGTTGAGGTGCTATATGAAGCTCTCTTGGTTAAACACAAGTATGGACACACAATCAAACCAAACATATAAATGATATGAACAATATGAACTATGCACAATGTAAGAGAGAGAGAGTTAGAGAAAGTGGATCAAACGCACAAAGATATGTTTCGAGGTTCGAGCACACAGCTCAACGTCCCCGCCATCACACAGAAGGATTTTCACTAACTCGTCCACACAAGACTTTCCACACAGGGAAGCTCCACTGAGAATTTGGGTAAATACAATTGGGAGTACACAACTCCTCTCTCCAACAATACAACCTCTCACTAGATGCTAGGCACAAAGCCAACACAAGATCCACCTTACAATTGAGGGATAGGCACAAAGCCAAACAATAATCAAGCTCACAGTAGAGGGATGCAAACACCACTTCCACAATCACCTCTCACTAGAGGGATATTAACACAATCACCTCTCACTAGAGGGATATCACAAAGTATGGAAGGTTGCAACACTTGGTGGTCTCTCTCAACTATAAACCAATTCTTTCTCACAAAACAATGATCCTAATAGATAGGATAAATAGATAGCTCAAGTGTGAGAAAAACAAAGAGTTTGAAAATCAAAAACACAAAGAAAAACTCTTGGGAACACTTCTAAAATAGATATAAAAATGAAGATTAAAAACCAATCCCAAAGCTTTCTCCTTTTCTTGATTTTTCCAACCCTTTTAAAAACAAATAAAGATCAAATCTTTTGGAACTAAAACTCTTTTAAAAACTTGCTGAAAGATAGAAAATATTGCTCTTAAAATTCTTGAAGAAACCAGCTCAAATGAGTGGGTATATATAGCCCCACAAAATTTCTGCCCGTTGGCAGCAGGAAAGGGCAGTTTTGCCCTTCCGGTCGACCGGGCGGTCGACCAGCCCAACGGTCACATTTCTGAACGTTGTGCTTCCGGTCGACGAGGACAGGATACAGAGAGCAGCAGCTCTCTGCCGGTCGACCGGTCCGGTCGACCGAGGCCATTTCCAGATAGCAGAGCTCTCTGGACGGTCAATCGCCCGGTCGACCGGCCCACTAGCCTTGGCTGCGTGCACGTCCTGTGCACGTCGGTCGACCGGACCGATCATCCGACTTCTACTCCGGTCGACCGATCCGGCAGATAGCCAGGTCAGACAATTATGGGGATTAAAAACTCGGGTTTTTATCTTCTATTAAATCCCATAAAATCACATAAATTCCACAAAAATCAGTTCTTATTAGATCTTTAAAATACAAATATGTGTGACAAAAATTCAACACATATTTCAAACAATTTGAACCATTTTTGTGAGATAGAAAATTTGCCTTAAACCAAAATCCGTATTTTTCAAAACTTGAATTTTTGAAATGGAAATCCGATTTTTTCAAAACTCATGTAAATACAAAAACATGATATTTAAACAACTTTGAAGTATATTGTATATGGATAGAATCTAATATACATGAAGGATATTATATCTATGTTTTTGACATGAAATCCAAAAATAAGTTTTGTTTAATTACAAAACTCCAAACTCATGAAATAGACTATCAAAATAAGTTTTTCTAAATAGATGAAGTATAGATGTATATGATTAAATCTAATATACATTAAACCATGTAAATTTGTTTTGATTCTATCTATTCATGAAAATCATATATATGAAAAACTGAAACCGGTTAAACCGAAAAATCAAACACATGAAACTTTAAACAAGTGTGTGTATTGTGAACTTGAGTATATCAACACTATCTAATCTTTACACAAGATCTAAACAATCTTAACCTAAACAAACCGATGTCTTCTTGTAGAACTCCGTCTCCAAGTTGACTCGATCTAAACATGATCCACCGAGCTTGACTCCAACCGAGTGCTAGATGTGAACTTGACGCTCAAGCTCTTGAATCACCATGTGAAAGCTTCAAAACACCTTTATTGAAGCTAATCACCTACTAATATCTTGATCAAATATCTGAAACTAAATATCACAAGATTATTAGTAGCAATAACTACATGAGTTAATCATCATCAAAACTAAAGTGAAGGGCCTCTGGGCCAACAATCTCCCCCTTTTTGATGATGACAAAACTCATGGAGTTATATATGCATGGATTAAAGTTAAGCTTCATAGAAACTCCCCCTTAACTCATGCATAGCAATAAACAATAAGATATTCAATGAATGCTCAACATAAGTATGCATAAACATGATATTTGGTACCAAATGAAATAAACATGCTCTTGATACCAATTTTAAAATAAAAATGTTCTTAAAAAAATGTTGCTCTTGATACCAACAAAAACTCTTAACAACAACAAAAGATGCTCTTGATACCAATGGTAAGAGATAACAAAAAAATGCATATTTAAACATGAAGTAAACATGCATATATCAAACTCCAAAATATCTCTCCCCCTTTTTATCAATTCATCAACAAAGGGGTACAAACAATAAAGGGCATAAAATATTTTTTTTCTTTTTGCATATATCAAACAATAAAGGTATATATGTATAGAGAAGATGTTAAGCTTCCCTTACATATAAGCAATACAAATCAAAACATTATGATACCAATTGAAATATATATCAATTTTGTATGAAGGTATACATCGAAACATTATGATACCAATTTATGATACTAATTGAAAATAAACTAAACATTTTGAAGTTGCCAACAAAAATTTTGATACCAATTGAAAGACATAAACATATAGGAAATCTTGATACCAATTGTAAAAATTTGTACCAATTAAAAATATTTTACACTTTTGATACCAATTGAAAAACATAAACCAATCTTTTTGGCTAAACACTAAAATCATTTTGCAATAGAGATACCAAATAGAGAATAATATCAATTTAATATTCTTGATACCAATATTGAAAATGAAATATATACCAATTGAAAATAATTTTCATTAGGAGCATAGGAAACCAAATGAAAACTAAGATATCAATTTTCAACATAAAGAGTGGAAGTAAGATACCAATTGTAAACAAAATTGATTGAAAGATAAAACATGAATTTTCTCCCCTTTATGAAATACTAATGAAAACGATGCATAAGCTTGTATAAGATATCAATTGAAAAATAATTGACATTAAGAACTAAATCAAGCTTAGCATAACAAAACTTGTGCTTAAGGATATAGAGATATAGTAAGCACAACACATATATATGTATGAAAAGTTAAATACCAATCGAAATTGATACTATTTGAAGTTGAAGCATACATATATAGAAACAATTATGAGTATACAAAATAAATATCAATTGTGATACCAATTGAAAACACAATGAGGATCAAGTGTATAACTCATAAATACCTCCCTTTCATGCACAATTTAAAATGATTTTTAATTAAGCATACAAGGCATGATCGCCCATCCAACCACCCTTTAATGGGTAGGGGTTTTCAAAAAAAATAAGTTTGAAAATAATTTTAGCATAATTGAAAACTCTACCGAATGAAGAACTACGCAACTAGTTTTATGATAAACTTGAAAACTAGTACGAAATCCTTCAAGTAAGGAATAAAACAAGAATATATTCCATGAAAATATGAGAATCACATAATCAACACTCAAAATCTATATAGCACATGTAATACTCATGAAAACAAAGTCATGAGAAAAACATCATGTAATGTGAGTGTGAGAATCATGTAATCAATAAAATCATGGAATGAGACATTAAGGCTCAATATGAAATTCCTTTACAAACATGAAATTATGAAAATCATCAAAATTCAATTTTCATCAAAATAATTTAAACTTCCAGGCATATGTATGTTTTGTCAAAGCTAAAGGTATACATACATATCCAAACACAATTGAGTCAATAAAGAGATTTTGCATGAAAAGCAAATGACTCAAGGGTATACATGTATGTCAAAAGTTTTGACAAAATAGACATATACATGAAGCTAATCACAAACATGAAAACATGCACAAAAATAGGGAATACAAGTCAAAATGCATGAATCATCAAAACTAGGCTATACTAATACATCTAATGGGTACAAATGAGCATTCAAGCACAAACATATAATAATCTATTTGTGGCTCACTAGTTGTACAAGTATATACTCAAGTTTTAATGAAATCTACATCTTAAACATGTAATCAAATCATGAAGTGACAAATAAAAACATAAACCAACATGATTAATATGTACATGCACATGATTTAGAATTATGATATACACAATAGTTAAACTATGGTGAGAACACAAAACTAATAATCCATATGATCATGGGTGTATCTCAAATACTATACATGTATGTCACAAATCTAACTATCATGACATTTAACATAATAATCATAAAAACATGACATGCTAAAAATTAATAATCTAAAAGCATGTAAACATAAATGGGAGTAAGAGATTGTTACCAAAATCAAGAGGGCACATCTCTATGTCTCCAAACCATGGTGGTCCTCCCACCAAACTCCCCTTGAAAGTGATGCATCCAAAATTGTCATCTTTAAGCTCGGAACGCATCCACCTCAAGGTACCAACAACTCTCACGTCATGTGAGAGCCCCCACCTATATCAAAGATAGGAGTGACTTTTGGTACCCAAACTTTATTGGGTCCATGAGGGTTAGCTCCTTTCCTAACCCAAACAAATCTATTTGTAAAATTTTCATTATGTATCCTATCATAACAAAATCTTACAAGGTGGCCCCTTACGTCCACAATGTGTACATGTGTACACATGAGCATACATAGTGTTGTGTGTATGTACGTGGGAGGCATGTGTATGCCGTGGTTTGTGTGCATGCATAGGAGGAACATATTTCTTTCGAAACATAGATTCCAAACGTGTGTGGTTCAAAGCACATTGGCTCAAAGTGGAGCCCAAACAATTAACACTCTTCTTTAAAACATTTATATCATTTTCAATAATGGAAGAAGAAGTGGAGCATGCAATAGATACACTAGGTGGTGAAGCTAAACTAGCATGGCAAACATGAGAATCTAAATCATTTTTCAAAGAAATATTTTTCTTTGAAACCAAATCCAATTCTTTTGAAATAGAAGCAATTTCATTTTCAAAGTTTCATTTTCTTTTATAACAAAATTAAGTTTTGAAGTTGAAGTCTCATTTTCTTCAAAACATTTTCACAATCATTTTTATTTTCAAAATTTTATTTTCATTTAAGACAAGTTCAAGTTGAGATTTCAATGAGTTATGTTCAATTGAAATCTCAATCTTCTCGTGCAAAGCCACATCAAGTTTTGAAACCAAATCCTCATTTTCTTTATTAAGTTCAAAATTTTTCTTTTTCAAAGATTTATATTTTTCTAACAGTTTTCACAAACAATAGAAAGTTCTTCATTTAATGCATCGGCATCAATATATTCATCACAAGAAGAACTAGTACTATCTAGTTGAGTATCCGAATGTACCTCAAGGGAGTTATTCCCTTGGACCATGAAGCAACGTTGGTCGGACTCTTCTCCACTAGACTCTTCTCCACTTGGATTGGCAATTAAGCTTTGGAAAGGTCAAGATGTTCCACACTGCAAAGGCGGAATCACAATGAGAAATCATGTTTAAATATTCTTTGCTAAGTGATTTTCTGAGTGCCTCTAAGGCTAGTGCATTGGCCTCTAAATGCTTGCTATTACTAAGGTAGGATTATTTGGTAATGGCAAGGTAAACTTTAAAACCTATGGCTTTTAAATGCTAACTCATCATGACCTTCTATATATCAATTTTTGAGATATCAAACAAGGGAGGGCAATCCATGAGTGCAAACTATATGTGTGCAAACGCAAATCTGATTAGCAAAACTAAGATCTCACTCCTAGGTGGTTAAACCTAATATCAGAAGCGTAGCCTCTGATACCAATTGAAAATACACCTAGAGGGGAGTGAATAGGTGTAAGGCTAATCTAATGATAAATGATGCGGAATTAAAAACTTAATGCAACACACTTAGTGTAACCAAAGAGTGTAGCCGAATCCCGTGAAGGGCTCTGGACTAACTCCTCTTGATTCCTCTAAATAAGAGTTGAGGTGCTATATGAAGCTATCTTGGTTAAACACAAGTATGGGCACACAATCAAACCAAGCATATAAATGATATGAACAATATGAACAATGCACAATGTAAGAGAGAGAGTTAGAGAAAGTGCATCAAACGCAAACACAAAGATATGTTTCGAGGTTCGAGCATACAGCTCTACGTCCCCGCCTTCACACAGAAGGATTTCCACTAACTCGTCCACACAGGACTTCCCACACTGGAAACCTCCACTAAAAATTTGGGTAAATACAATTTGAGAGTACACAACTCCTCTCTCCAACTATACAACCTCTCACTAGAGGATATGCACAAAGCCAACACAAGATCTACCTCACAATTGAGGGATAGGCACTAAGCCAAATAATAATCAACCTCACACTAGAGGGATGCAAACACCACTTCCACAATCACTTCTCACTTGAGGGATATCAACACAATCACCTCTCACTAGAGGGATATCACAAAGTATGGAAGGTTACAACACTTGGTGGTCTCTCTCAACCACAAACTAATTCTTTCTCACAAAACAATGATCCTAATAGATAGGATAGATAGAAAGCTCAAGTGTGAGAAAAACAAAGAGTTTGGAAATCAAAAACATAAAGAAAAACTCTTGGGAACACTTCTAGAATAGATATAAAAATGAAGATCAAAAACCAATCCCAAAGCTTTCTCCTTTTCTTGATTTTTCCAACCCTTTTAAAAACAAATAAAGATCAAATCTTTTGGCACTAAAACTCTTTTAAAAACTTGCTGAAAGATAGAAAATATTGCTCTTAAAATTCTTGAAGAAACTAACTCAAATGAGTGGGTATATATAGCCCCACAAAATTTCTGCCCGTTGGCAGCAGGAAAGGGCAGTTTTGCCCTTCCGGTCGACCGCCCCAACGGTCAGATTTCTGACTGTTGTGCCTCCGGTCGACCGGGACTGGATACAGAGAGCAGCAGCTCTCTGCCGGTCGACCGGTCCGGTCGACCGGGGCCATTTCCAGAGAGCATAGCTCTCTGGACAGTCGACTGCCCGGTCGACCGGCCCACTAGCCTTGGCTGCGTGCACGTCCTGTGCACGTCGGTCGACCAGACTGGTCGACCGACTTCTGCTACGGTCGACCGGTCCGGTCAACCGGCAGACAGCCAGGTCAGACAATTATGGGGATTAAAAACTCGGGTTTTTATCTTCTATTAAATCTCATAAAATCACATAAATTCCACAAAAATCAGTTCTTATTAGATCTTTGAAATACAAATATGTGTGACAAAAATTCAACATATATTTCAAACAATTTGAACCATTTTTGTGAGATAGAAAATTTACCTTAAACCAATATCCGTATTTTCCAAAACTTGAATTTTTGAAATGGAAATCCGATTTTTCCAAAACTCATGTAAATACAAAAACATGATATTTAGACAACTTTGAAGCATATTGTATATGGATAAAATCCAATATACATGAAGGATATTATATCTATGTTTTTGAAATGAAATCCAAAAATAAGCTTTGTTTAAATACAAAACTCCAAACTCATGAAATAGACTATCAAAATAAGTTTTTCTAAATAGATGAAGTATAGATGTATATAGATTAAATCTAATATACATTAAACCATATAAACTTGTTTTGATTCTATCTATTCATGAAAACCATATATATTAAAAACCGAAATCGGTTAAACCGAAAAATCAAACACATGAAACTTTAAACAAGTGTGTGTGTTGTGAACTTGAGCATATCAACACTATCTAATATTTACACAAGATCTAAACAATCTTAACCTAAACAAACCGATGTCTTCTTCTAGAACTCCGTCTCCAAATTGACTCGATCCAAACGTGATCCACCGAGCTTGACTCCAACCGAGTGCTAGATGTGAACTTGACGCTCGAGCTCTTGAATCACCATGTGAAAGCTCCAAAACACCTTTGTTGAAGCTAATCACCTACTAATATCTTGATCAAATATCTGAAACTAAATATCACAAGATTATTAGTAACAATAACTACATGAGTTAATCATCATCAAAACTAGAGTGAAGGGCCTCTGGGCCAACATTAGCCACCCTATGATTTTGATGTATGTGTGGGGTGAAGTTATGAAGGTGTTTAAAAATTTTGCCTATAAATAGGCATCACATTGCATGAGATTTGTTGGCAAGGTAAAGAGCAAGGAAGTGAGAAGAGAGAGTTGTTAAATATTGTATTGTCCTCTCCTTTCTCTTGGCACTTATCTTCCTTTTGTTAAGCTCTAGTGAGTTGGCTTTCATTAGGCTTGAGTGAGTGAGATTAGAGTTGTAATCTCTTATATTCTCCCCTTTTGATTAGTAGATTCCTCTTGCTGTCTTCTCCCGTGGACGTAGGTCACATTGACCGAATCACGTTAAATATTGGTGTGCTGTTCTCCTTATTTCTATCATCTTATATTGCTATCTTTCTCTCTTTCTCTTGTCATCTCTTGCATTAAAAGCTCACTGTTACAACAAGGTTAAACTCTGTTACATAAATTGTATGCAATCATTCACCTGAAATTTCTGAATAGGCTTGAGAACTCACTGCAAAAAATCAAAAGCTTCAACGCAGCTTCGGATAATTGAAGGAAGCAGATTAATTCCAAATTGAAGAACATGAATGATAAATTTCTCCTTGATTCTGATTTTCTGTCACATTTCTTTTTTTTTTTTCCTTTTTCTTTTTTCCTTTTCCTGAAGAGACCTGAATAGGTTTTAGGCATTCCAGCAAATTGTGAACTTAACATTGTTGTTATCTTGCATGAGCTTGATCGCTTGTTTTAATCAACAAATTAAGGTTATATTATTTATATTTTGCTTAATTAATTGATCTGTTTCATTAGATAAATGAAACCAAATACAGAAGGTTTACAGGGTAAGCACCCTATCAAAAATAACACCCTATCAAAAATAACAAAAGGAAGTTGGGCACTGCTGCCTACCACAATACAATGAGATTTCAGTCGACAAAGAATCACAGAAGCATGGATCCCACAAGGAATTCGAGCATAAATACACCTCAAAAGTTCATTACGAGCATGGTTAAAGTGCCAGTCATCTCATAAATTCGTTATATTTTCATCAATTACGGCTTTTTACGGAATTCTATAGGTATCTAGGAGATCAAGTATCAACTCTTTGAACTGTTGGCCCAAAGGCTCATCACTCTAGTTTTGATGATGACCAACTCATGTAATTATAATACTAATGATCTTGTTGTGTTTATGTTTCAGAAATTGATCAAGATCTTAGTTAATGTTTAGCATCACTAAAAGGCTCAAAGTCAAGTTTAGAGCTAACATATGTTGATTCCAGAGCTCAGACTTATAGAACGTATCTAGCACTCAAGATAGAGTCTAACTCAGAGAATCAAGTTTGGATCAACTCTACACGGAGAAGAAGATCTTCAAGAAGACTTGTTTTTAGAGTTTTGTAAGTTTAGATTTTGTGTAAGGTACAGATTAGTTTTGATTGCTGAAGCTCACACACATACACAAAGTTTGTTATTGGTTTTTGCTTTCAGTTTAACAAGTATACGTTTTTACTTTCATGAATAGATTTCATCAAAAACAAGTTTACAATAGTTTATATATGTATTGAATTTCATCCAAATATATTGATGCTTCAAATGTATTTAAAAAACTTATTTTGATGAGTTGAATTCATGAGTTTAAGTTTTATATTATCATAATTGAATTTTCATTTAGTAGTTTGGTTCTTGAAAAAATATGATTTTGTTTCTAAATTGAATTTATATATCTCAAATACAAGTTCACACGTTTGTAATATATGTTGATTTTTTATCATACATATTTGTACTTCATTGTATTTACATGAACTTATTTTTGTGAAATTTATTGGGATTTATTGGAATTTAATTGGGTTTCAAAAGTTCATTTAAAAATCTCAAAATTGTGTTTTTGGGCCACTGCCGGTCGACCGTGTGGCCGACCGATAGCAGTGTCAGTCGACTACACAGTCGACCGACGTGCACAGACATGCACAAGCCCAAGAGAGCTAAGCTCGATCGACCGACCAGTTAACCACAACAGAGATTGACCGACCGACCGGTCGACCGACTCCATCTGCAGAGCTCTCGGGTATTCTCGGTCGACCGGTCGGCCGATCGTTCTGCTGATCTACTCGACACCCTTTCAGTGTTTTAGTCATATCTTTATATTCTGATATTCAATCGACATGAATTAAATTACATTACAAAGATAACTTTCAATGCTACATTTCTTATTCAATGATGGTTTTCTTATTTAAACGTTAATGATATCAAATATTGGTTTGAAATTAGCTCATGTTCTGAAAACAGTTTACAGTTTTCTAGTTTGACACCTTTCAGTATATTGATCATAACGTTTTACTCAAAAATCAGGTAGATTTGATTTAAGTTGCATTTGAAAGATAACTTAAATATCTCCAAATTCTTTCTATATACTTATTTCCAAATTCTAATGTTTTAGGGCTAAAAAATATTCTCCAAGTTGACCTATTGCACAGACTGGGTCTCTGGATGGTCGGTCAACCACCCGGTCGACCGCCAGGTTCCAACGGTCAAAAATTTGCTCGTTGATCGGTCGACCGGGCAGTCGACTAATAGGCCATTTTTGACACTTTTTGACCCCCAATGGCTAGTTTATCTATTGGCCTATATGTAAGGGTTTTTGGGTGATTTTTCTACAAGATTTTCAAGAGCTAATATTCTCACTTTCAATAGAGTTTTCAACCAGTTTTTCAAAAGTTTTTGTACTCCAAATCCTTATCTCTATTGTGTTTCGAAGTTTTAAAAAATCAAAGAAAACAAGTTTGAAAAATTCAAGTTTTAGACTTAGATTTCTACTTTTTATATCTTTCAAGCCCTGTTTTAAATATCGACCGAGTCGTCCGAGATATCGGCCCATATCTCTTTTATACCGATACGGTATGGGAAAATCATTCGCCATATCATTTGCAGCAAAAAAACGACCGATATTTGAAATATCAGCCAATAAATCACCCGATATCGGCTGATAAATCGCCCGAAATATCGCCCGATATGAAATAACTTATTTATGGCACGATCGCATGCAAATGAACATTGTTTTTTTACTGTCTTTGCATGCATATTATATCATTTTTATTAAGTAAATGATATCTATGAAACTAAACTAACTTTTAATTATCAATATTTCATTATATATATAGTATCTGATATGAACGCCGAATATGCGCGCGTATCCCCGATATCTCCTCCGATATCTGATATGAAAAACATCATCCGATATGATCCCGATATCTGATATTAGAACCTTGCTTTCAAGAAGGTTTTCCAAGTGTTTTATTTTGAGTTTCATTTTCAAAATCTTTTGTTTTCTCATAAGCTTAAGCTATTCATTGCAAAATCTATCCTCTAAGATCTTATATTGTGACAGATGTTGTTGTGATCTTTATGACCACCAAGTATTGTAACCACTTTTTTACTTTGTGCTTTGACTTTGTGCCTTCCACTTATGTAAAGGTGATTCCTTTGTGCATCGGCTTTATGCCTTAACTTTGTGCCTCCTCTTGTGTAGAGGATTGAGTTTGTATCCTTTGTGGAGTCCTTACTGGAGAGAGTTGAAATCCTTCTAGGTGAAGGCGGGGTCGTAGAGCTTAGTGATCGAACCTCGAAACATATCTTTATGTTTGCGTTTGGCTATCTCTCTCTAAACTCTACTCTCTTTATATCTTGCATTGTTACTATTATTCATTTATACATGCTTGATATTATTTGTGCGCTCATACTTGTTATAATCCAAGAGAGCTATTGAAACACCTCAACTCTTATAAAAGAGGAATCTTGAGGAGAAATTTTAGAGCCCTTTATCAGGAATTCCGCTGCACTCTTTGAATATCACTTGTGATTAATTATGTTGGTGTAAAAAATTTTTATTCCGCATTATTTGTTACTAGATTAGCAGAACACCTATTCACCCCCCTCTAAGTGTACTTCATGAATCACTGTACATTGCTGGCATTATGAAATAGAACAATCGCGAATGAGTAACAAGCCCAAACTCTAGATTGTTAATGTTAACAATATCTGTGTCCCTTTGCCAAACACGAATAAAAAAAAAACGATTGGGTAAGGAAAACTCATATTTGTATCCGTGAAAATCAATTATGGAGACAAATCAAATATGAGGGAAATGAAAACAATTATGGATCAGATAAAAGAATATTATTAAATCACCATTCATCTTAACATAAAAAAAAAAAAAGGTTACTTCTGTTTGGGTTATCCTAATGCCCATAGAAGTTGCCTAACATGAAATAGCTGAAACCACAAGTTACAAGCAAAATGCACCATTTTTAAAAAACATATTGCATAATGAGTTGGAAAGCCTTGATAATAAGGGTGCAATGGACATACAGATCAGGTATGGTATTTACCATGTCCATATCCTTTTTCTAATCACGGATACAGATATGGCTTAGTGAGGGAAGTTCATCTGTAGCAACTAATGTGGATACGGAGCTGAACCATATATCGAGATATATCTGAATCCGCTTGCACCCCAACTTACATATATCATATGGCTAAAAAGTGTGCTGTTTCTGTAAATGAATTTTTAAGTGTGATATGCACTAATTCATAAATCCACTAAAGCAAAAAAGTTCCCCTTAAAAGAGTTATATTCCCACATGACAGATATGTGAAATGTAATATTTGAATACCTGTGATATAATCTATAATCTATGCATGCACGTAGCCATGCATGCATGAACACGACTCACCCACCCACCCCCACACACACACTTTGGAAAAAAAAAGAAAAAGTGATGAGATCTCTTTTGTTGGGTATGTGTCTTGCATCCCATCTACTTGAAATGGGAATTTTAGCCGAGTTAGGATGAATTAATGAGTTTAATAAAAAAAGAAAAGAATGTAAGATTAGTCACATGTCAAGTAGAGGAGTTATTGGATATAACAAATTTAAACAATATTTGACCCAAGATTCAATTAGGATTTCTCGTTTACGGTCAAATTAGATTTTTAATCTTGTAAACCAGTGCACACCTCTCAAATAGGGCCTTAAAGAAATTCCTAACATCTCTTTTACAGGAAGCCGCATAAAAAAAATATAATGCCTGCATGTTTAGGCCAGTTCAAATATAATCTTGGACAAAATCCTTCTTTCAAAAGTTGGTTTCTTCTTAATTTCACCTGGATAGTCATATTTTAGCATCAACATCCAATAAATGAAAATTGAAAGTTGGCTCTGATAGCAATGACATTCTAAGTAGACTCACCTGCATATATCCAACAGATTTGATCAGCAAAAATGTGAAAACAACTAGGAGTTATGATATAATAACAAAAATCATGTCAATAGTAACCATGAATTGAAACTCATTTTATCAATGCTCATGCCAGGTTAACTAAGTGTGATATGATCTCAAAGACAACTGTAAATCCAAATTTTAAGTTGAACCGTATACATATACATATATGCCATGCAGATTGACATTCACAATATAAACTGGTTTCGTAATCACAAGGCACGTTTACATCTATCTATTAGACTTCTTTCATGAAGCCATAGTTGTGTGAGACACTCTGAGATCTGTGTTGGACGCTGACGCTTTCTGGGAACTTTCCAAACATGTCTTCAATTAAAAACTATATTTTTTAGTTATGATACTTGTCAAACATTTCTTCAACACGTCCTACATTTCTCAAACTTCATTATTTGTTACACATTTGAGATATATATCAAAGACTATAGTGAAAAATGCGTCAAAAAATTGATTTGTACGAAACTATAATAAGTTTAAGTATCTTTCACTATGAGAAGTATGATACTGAACAATTTTATAAAAAGTTGAAGAGTCAATGCCTATGAGAAGTGCGATACTGAGCTAGTCTATAAAAAGTTGAAGAGTCAATGCCTATTACTTTTGCAAAGTTATAATGTATAAAGTTCGAATTTGAGCATATATGTTATCACCGAATATTATTATATATTATTAGATGTCTGGACTTTTGGATGAATGGACATTTCCTCTTGTCATTTATATATATTTCTTTATATTCTAGTGTCATATTGTCGTGTCCGTGTGGCTTACATTCTAAGGAGTTGTCAAGTCACGTGACTATTTGAACCATACCCGTCATGATCATGCTTCTTAGGATGTCCCCTTCTCCCTCCTAAACTAATTGTCTCTAGGTGATAGCTCTCCTGTTGAATGTTAATATGTCTACAATATAGGATGTCTATTAATTTGGGCTGCCAAACACTTCAAATAATTTTTTTTCAGTAAAAATATATATATAATTTCTAAGGGCAGCCCAAACAATCCAAATTTTCAAATTTTGAAAATATATGATAAATTACAAAATCACAAACTAAGATTATGTGATCTTGACTCTTTAGTTACAAATGCCCTTAATGAACCTTCAAAATTAAATCGTTAAAGTCTATATTCCATATCAAACTTCGAAATAGCAAAAACAGGAAAATCAAGATACATATCTATTACTCGAATTAACTACAGAATAGATGTATATTGAATATTCATAATTTGGATAAAGATCATGTGGAAGTTGAATCACGAACATGATTACAAATTACAGAGCCAGATCTCTTTTAATGGACATCAATTTCATTTTAAAAAACCTCACTTATTTGCCTAAACCATCTAAAAAGATAAGGAGCTGTGCTAATCAAGTTAAAATTTCATGGAAACTACAGCAAACGGATTGTACCTTATTTCAAAATTTATAAAGAATATGCAGCTTGTTGACAAGGGTAGCGTGCCGAGATAAGATTACCAATGTGCACCTGTTTTGAAGATCGTGTATATTAATAAAGAATGGGAAAACTCTACAAGAAAATAAACTCTATTTCAATTTCTACACTAGATAATAAGGAATAAATTAAAACATAATTGACATTTAGTTATGAATTTGATATGTTTTCAACATACAAAAGATATACAGAAAATAAGTTATCAACAACTGTGTTTAGGTTTTTTCAGTGCCTTTCTTGCCAATAGTCTAGCTAGAATATGGCAACAGCTTGAGGTTGATATCTAGTTAATAGCAGTCATAAAGAATGGTAAATTTTCCTCTGAATATACACAATCTAGAAACGTTAAATAGCTTATCTATTTGATGGGACCCACATGGATGAGGTATCTTAAAATGGTCAGTTGAGTTGAATACTCTATATAACGAAATCTCCTTTTATTCAATCAGTGAGCCCTGTAATTACGTTCTACATAAGAGTTCTTATTGTGGCTGTTATCGTGGCATGATTTTACGGTGAGAGCCCAAGACCAGTTCGATTCAGCCGAAACCTCATGTCCCTCTAGTGTGACTTCAACAATAAAATGGATAAATGAGGACCAATCCTCGGGTTACTAACAAATCCTTTTTTTTCCTCCGTCATAATGGAGTTCAATATTTCTATTCATATTCTGTTAAATATAAATATTTAAAATATACTGACTTTTTTGCTTTAGTATTACCATATGCTCATCACTTTTGTTCAGTGTCAATTGGTAAGTAAGCCTTTTGTAGGCCCACCGTGTATCATGACAGTGGTTGACTCATGTATGGAAACTAGGTTGTAAATCTGTCGTCTATCGTCTAGGAAGGTGGCCTAACCAAGGTGACCAAGATTTAAAAAAATGATTTTAAGGAGACAGATAATTCAGAAAGAGCTGTAGCAGCAGGAGAAGAACAGGAGAATAGTTGACGAGAACTATCATAATAGAAGAGAACAGCAGCAGGAGCGGATCAAGGAAAAGAAAAGGAAGGACGACTAAATGCTTAGGAAACAGAAGATATTTTTTATTCCCTTTTTTTGGTTATTGTTTGAGTAACGAACAGATCACCTTGAAAATGTGACCCTGATTTCTTCCATAGTCCAGCACCTTTCATCAAAATCACTTACCACTGCCATTGGATTCACCACTGCGGAAGAGAAGCAGGGCAACAAACAGAAAAGTGGAAAGTGAGGAGCCCAAGTCAGAAAATGCTGAAGTGGCCTCCAA
>JAVJIF010027728.1:0-59022 GCA_038442645.1 Agave tequilana
CAATTCCTTGAATCCAAACAGCCCTACATGAGAGAGTTTGGACTGAGAAAAGCTCTAACATGCATGACAATCTGAGTGAAACAAATTGTCTGACCTTTTTCTCCATACAAAAAAGACAGCTGACCCTGCACTCACTTTCTCATAATCCCCATACTTACACACGCACAAAAACCTTATAAATCCACATCCCCCTGCAACCTCTCACAAATAAATTCTTGCCCATCATCAACAAAAGAGAGCCAGAGAAGCAACCAAAAAAAATGGTTGCAGCAGCAGGAGAACAAAACCAAAAGCACCCGACAATGGCAGAGGTATGTACAATCAAAAAACTTTTAGGCTTCTATCTTTGATCTCCATGAAGTTCTCATTCTGTTCTCCTTCCCACAGATTCTAGAAGAGCTCAAGAAAATGAAGGACATAGCCATTCCCATAGCAGCCATCAACCTTGTATCCTACATGAAATCAATGGTTTCTGTCTCATTTCTAGGCCGTCTAGGCCGCCTAGAGCTTGCAGGCGGTGCGCTAGCTATCGGCTTCACCAATATCACAGGTACTCAGTCCTTTCAGGCCGCACTTGGCATGGAGCCCATCTCCTCTCAGGCCTCTGGTTCTCAAAACTTTGTCTTGCTCTCTTCGACTCTCCTTCGAGCGATTCTAATGTTGCTGTTTGCCTCTATTCCCATAGCAATCCTCTGGCTGTACCTTCAACCTATCCTCCTACTGCTCCAGCAGGATCCTTCTGTCGCTTCTGTAGCGGCTGACTACTGTCTCTTTTCACTCCTGACTGATAGCAAACTCTCTTCTTCAACCTATACGAATTCATCTTCGATCGCAGGGCAACCCTCAGCCTCTCATGTACTCCTCTCTGCTTGCTTCTCTCCTGCACCTGCCTCTAACTTTCTTTCTGACTAAAACCCTGGGCGTCCCTGGTGTTTCCGTGGCTGCCCTTATTACCAACTTCAACACGCTACTATTTCTTCTTGCTTACCTGATCATCACTAGAACAAGAACCACAGACAAGAGTGAGCCTCTGTACGCTCCCCTACTATCGACAGACACTGGTTCACTAAAATCAGGTTGGGGACAGCTTATCAAGCTAGCTCTGCCAAGTTGCCTAGCGGTCTGTCTCGAATGGTGGTGGTATGAATTAATGACATTGGCCTCGGGCTACCTGAACAATCCTAGAGTACACTGGCAACATCAGCAATTGTCATCCAGACAACTTCACTGATGTACACTCTCTACCAACAACATTGAGCACTGCAGTGTCATCCAGGATCGGTAATGAGCTTGGTGCAGGCCAACCTAATCGCGCCCCGTGCAGCAGCTGCAGGGGCTATGGGCTTGGCAGCTGCAGGATCATGCATTAGCCTTGCCTGGGCCACATTGGGAAGAGAGGCATGGGGAAAGGTGTTCACGGATGATTTCGAGGTTCTTAAGCTGACAAAAACTGTGCTACCAATCATTGGATTATGCGAACTTGCCAATTGTCCACAAACGACGGGTGTGGCGTGATGCGTGGCAGCGCAAGACCCGAGTGGGGGCAGCAATCAATTTCTTTTCTTTCTATGTGGTAGGGGCACCAGTGTCTCTGTTGTTAGCTTTTGTGCTGGATAGGGGCTTTTTGTGGCTCTGTCTTGGACTTCTGACAGCCCAAATTATGTGTGCATTATCGATAGTGTTAGTAACATGGCGAACAGACTGGAACAAGGAGGCGATGAAGGCGTTGAATTTGGTCGGAGGAGGAGAGGAGGAGACCAATAAGGCTAAAATAGAAGGCTCAAAACCCATTAAGAGAGGAGGTAGTTGTGAGTTCCAAAAGAAGTGGTAGGTGTGTGAGAAGTGACTGAATGAGGTTTGAGAGTAAAAAGGCAAGAAATTGGATAATTGAACCTGAGACTAAAAAGATTTTATTCATGTAAATACCCTGTATAAGTATTATTACAAATGTTTTCATTTGTTCACTGTAGTTTTATATTTGCATGTCTTCGATACGGAGAATACTAAATATAGAAATACAAAAAATTGCCAGGTCAGATTACTAAATACACCACAGTTAAGTTTGCAAATATTTAGACTCTGAAAAAAGTAAATTCTTTTAGTATGATGCAAGTAAATAAAAAAGATCAAGGGACTCTATGGGAACATGATTTGAGAAACAATTTCTATCCTTTTTATGTGATTGGGATAATGATGTCAAAAGATGTATTTCTGACCTTCAACTAATACAAATCTCCTGCTGTAGCAATAAAGACTTTTCTCGTAACTTTTCATCCATTTTATCTTCCTCTTCGGCTGATAGCTTCCTCAATTAACCACGCAACCACCTTTAGTGTTCTCATTCTTCTCCATTGAACACTCTGGATAGGTTCTCACGCAATCAAAGATTTGTCTTGCAACTTCCTTCTATTTTAACTTAGATCCATAATCAAAACCCTGACTGTTCTGTAGCAATAAGAGCAATATGCACTTAATCTTCTTCACCTTCCGTTTCAAAATTTACCACATCCACTTCAATTTCCATTTCTGCTGCATCTAGCTCTTCGTGATAAGCATCGAGAGCCAGACAGCATTAACCAATACGGTAGAGACTTTCATAATTTCATATGGACTCTAGTACATCCTATGGACATATGCAACACAAAAAAAACTGCAAGGACATCATTAAGCAATCTAGAAACGTCAGCAGAGCTGCAGTTCCCAAACTATGGGACTCTTTTGGTTCCGAAATTTGATCTTTTTGTGCTACAATCCAAATTGAGGAGGTGATACGGATTCCAATGTCCCACGACTCGCTAGCCTTCCATCTCATGAATCCTCAAGTGGAAGCCTCTGCAGCAGAATCTTAGGGGGTAGGACAAATAAGAAGAGGAAAGGGAACCAGAAGTTGGCCAATCTCGTCATCCCAGATCTGCTTTGACTGCTCTTCTAAGTTTTGAATTGGTTGGTCTTCATAGTTTTCTATGAAGGCCCATAGATTTAGCTCGGAAACGCCTTGTGGTCACCTTTAGTTCCTGTTAAGAGCTGCAACTGTTGTGCCTTTTTGGATCCTTTCTCACATCTTCCATCCATATTATCTCAATATGGCTCCTTGCTCTTCTGTGACCTCTTTGACACAAGCTGTTGCCCATGGGTTGTTAGGATGGCATAGTTTTGGAAGAACTTACCAACCGAACCACAGAAAATTCGTGGGGTTGTTTTCTAATTCTTGACTACATATTCTTATAGCACAAATGTAGAATACATTGAAATTTTGAATACACATCAGTCGAGATTAGCTATTAAAGATAAAGGAATTAGTCAGATTTAGGTTGAGGTCACATGCTCAAAATAAGTAGCTAAGAACATACCTATTTCAGCACCTAGTAATGTCTTCTCTCTTCTCCTTTCCTCAAGATTCACCGTCAAGGAAACAAGGGGACTTGTTTCTTAATCGCTTCAGCTTAATCTAAATAGGCACTATTTCAGTCAGTTCCATCTTGCATAATGCTATGTTGACTAAAATATATTTTCTCCTCTTCAGTCGTCTTCATCAAACGTTTCAATTCTAAGAAAAAATCAGTAAGGGTAGCTTCTTGATTTCCCATGCTTGAACTATGTTGACTACAGTGTAAGTAATAATCAGTTACGTGATGGCAACTAGAATTGTACTGAGATTTAACAAACAAAAGAGCCAGAAGGAATTTTGGTACCTAACCAATTTTGAAAGGTTTAATGAAGATGCAGGCAGAGAAAATTTTAAATCCTGGAAGTTTAAATACAGAAGATAAAGAATACATTGTTGAAAAAACATTTCAAAGCTATAGGACATAGAAAACCAAATCATAATTAGTTAGGAGGTCAGGCTTAAGCCTAAAGTTAGGTAGAAGTTAAAATAGACTGCAGACAAATTTTTGTGTATGTGGTGTTACAGACTAATCTCCACTCCTCGGAGACAATTATAGCACATTTTCAAAACATGTTATCTGCATTTAATTTTTCACTGGTTAGATGCACTAGCCATAGGTGTACAAAAGTATGGAACACCATAATCTAGCGCAAAGTAGCAGGTGCTGACAATCCACAAGCCCAACTGCATTTATATATTATGAAGCATCAATAAGTTAGCAACATGCCTAGACATAAACAGAACAAGAATAACATTATTGTATTAATGGTATCTTTTCTCTCACAAAACAAACTTTTTTTAAAAAAAAAATCTTACAACAATTTTCCAAAAAGTAGAGATAAAATGGATGCCTATCACACGGAAAATTTTTTATCACCAGTCAATGGTTTTAGTTTTAAAGTTGAACAGTTTACCTAGAAACAGTCTTCTTGAGGCATAAGGGTTGTCCACATCATATCCAACTTATTCAAGACGCTCCATCTGCATATACAATACAAAATCTACTTACTTTCCAGCTTATAGAAAGATCTGGCATGAATTTCACGACATCTGTAAGGTTAGCAAGAGGTTAAAATATTTAATCTTGATAACCACACCAATGAGCTTAAAATGGGACATTCAATTACTCCCTTAAAGATCCATCATGTCTAATTCAATTTTCAAAAATAGGAAAAACAAAACAAAAAGTATAGAACAAGGTGTGCATCAAATATCCTGGGCACTTACCTTCTCTTTTCCCGTAGGACAGTAAATGCTGGACACATCCATTAATCTCATTTACATATCATTTTGTACATAGAGAGTTTCAATAGTCCACTAACAAAAATGAAAAAACAGGAATGAAAAGGATACCATCTTTCACCCAAAAACTCATCCTAAAACACAAACAAATACCTTCCCATTAAAAGCAACCAAGAATAAGATTAAAAAAAGTTCCAAAAAAATCTTACTGAAAACCAATACACTAAACTCGCACTGATAAGAAAACCAATTATTTTATCTTCATAGATCACCGTCCTTGATAGTAACAGAATTGCTTCGATAACTATGCTCCCCATCCCTCCACTTAAGACCGAACAAAGACATATCACTAAACATAGAAACCATAATCTAACATTTAGGAACCCCAATAATAGAGCAAGCTGGTGTGATGACTAGAGTCCAAAAAATGCGCTGCAAAATACTGTGGCTGGCTACCAAATGGAGCAGTGTAGTGTTTAGTTTGATTGAGTAAGCTCATCCCATGCAGAGTAATTTAGTGAAAACCATGAGCATGTGATGGTTCATATTGATAGTTTTAGGTCCTTGATATAAGAGAACAAATGTCTGATGGGCCATAGTGAGATTTTTTAGTTGATTCCTTAGATAACTATATAAAAAGACACACTAGGAACAATTACCTATACATACATGCATACCTAGACACACACACACACACACACATGCGCGCGCGCACATATACAATTGTGTGTATAGTCTAGTGTCACGTTGTGTGTGTCTGTGTCCTACTATTTAAGGAATTGCCGTGCGGCATGTCCCTTGTCCTTGTATAGGCTTCTTATCGCTTAAATCTTAGTTCGGGATTCCAATGAATAATGTAGAATTAAGAAGCCTAGACAAGGACATGGGATACGCCACACGGTAATTCCTTAAAAAATAGGACATAAAGACACGTGAGGTGACACTAGACTACACACACATACACGTGTAAGAGTCCAGACACATTTCTTTATAATAGGATAACATGTCATGAATATGTGTGTGTGTGTGTAAAGAGATAGACTTGTGTCCTTCTAAAAGAATTGAGCCTGAATTCTTTCAACTCAAATACAACCCTCCGATATTCAAATACAAGATCGACTCCGTTGAAGTTGATCTATATTATTTCAAGTATCTATAAACCAAAAATCAAGTGTTTGAATACTTTTGTCCATCCATCAAGCGGCGCAAAATGGACAGCCAAAAGTAATGAGTTGGTTAGATCTATGTCTTTAAACATACAATTCACGATCCGGCTATTTCATTATGATCTAAATATTTAAAAACCCTACTCATAGTTCAAAGTCGCGGTCTCGGCCGCCGACTCGGAAAAACACCATTTCACATTGGTCTCGACGTCGCCGAACAGACTCGGGCAATATGCACAAAACGCGTCAAAAAAGCTCAAAAAATATGAAAAAATCACGACAAATCTTTAAAAACGGTAATAATCAAAATTGAGATATAACATGTACAAAACATATCACCTAACACACTCAACATGAAGAGAATGCATAAATACATCGTCGCGGTTTAAAATATCAAAAAAATGCATATATAGTAATTTTCACAAAATACATTCATAAATACCTGCGTAATATAGTCATTTTCATATTGAATTACGATGAGACACAAAATCACCATCGTAAGGTTGTTTGTTTCGTCGTAAAAGTCGTAAAAGTCTGTAATTCGTAAATGACTTACCAATTACAACCACGGCGTTTGTTTGGACCGTAATTCGTAAAAGACTTACGCAACTCAACTACCACTCATTTGCAGCCTAATTACCATTCACTTACAGCCCACTTACAGTTAATTTTGTGGTCGTGCAATTTGTATTATTTTTTGTGTTAATATTATTTTTTTAATATTTAACATTTTTAGTATTTATTTGCAATATTAAAACTTTTAAATCACCAAGTAGTTAATTTTGTGGTCAACTTTTTCACTTACGACTTACACATTACGACAACCAAATACCGTAAAAACACAATACACTTTCTCACTTACAACTTTATATTACCAACCAAACACCGTAAAAACTTACATGCATGTACTCATTTACAACTGTAAAAGACTTTACCAATTATGACTTATGAATTACGATCAATTACGACAACCAAACAGACTCGTAATCTTCCCTGCGATAAGTAAAAAAATTGAATACATAAGGATAATATGATGAATGTTGTTGTGCTCCAGTAGGCAGAGATGATTAGGTAAAGAATGTATCATCAGAGTAATATGGCGGTGGCGGTTGTGTAATATCAGTACCAGGATGATAATACTCAAAACCTCAATATTCTGCGCTGGTACATGTTTAACTAGTACTTGCAGATCTCTCAAGTTATGGCACCTGACCATAACCATATCTCATACTATAATGTTGGCCTGAGAATCCTGCATATGATCTTCAAGATATGATAACCCCACGAGTAATTCTCATGTCCACTTGAATGATCATCAGAAGAAAAATCAACCTGACGATTCAAATGCCTTCGCTGATCTGAAATCCCTAATCGACCTCCATGATCAATATCCTATGTGTCATAATAATTTGAATCTCATGACATAGCAGCAGCACCTTGTTGGCTTCCACCAACACCACAGGTCCCTCCCTCAGCACCAGTGTTTCCCCCCCCCCATATTGATATCATCAGATTCATCACCACTCCTTTTCACGCTATTACCGTCATCTTCATCATCACCACTAGAATTGGATGAATTCATCGCAATAACCTTACCCCTTTGGTTAGGGCCTTCATCACCACCATCCCTAGCACCTCTATCTTCCCACTTTGGCTTATCCCTTCATCCAACCAATGTAAGTCATCTTCACGCAAAACGGGTTGTTCTCTCTCCTGAATCCACGCATCCAATATGTAATCATCATTGAAAACATAGTTCAGATCGATTAGGTTATAATAATCATCTTGATCACGTTGGTGTGTCAAGTTTCTTACACGCAGCCTCATATTATAATGCACAAACATCAGTTTATGTAACTTTTCATTGCCAACCGGTTATGCAATTTTTATATAAATCAGTGATCACGTGCTCCAATTTCTTTCACAACCGATGAAGAACAAGTTTGACTTAACACTTTAATGGCAATTTTCTGCAGATTGGGAGCTTCTTCGCAATAGTTAATCCACCAATCAGATGGAGAAGGGAGAGATTGTTGCACCGCCCTTCTAGTTAGCGAGGCTCCAAATTCTCCAACTTTGTCCACAAATAATTTGATCTACGATAATCCAAAGCGTAAGTAGTAATAGTTGCAAAATGAGAACATTATTGCAAACAAGTAAATAAATCAATATGACAACTTACCTCATTAATAGCTCTTACTTGTTTATTCAAATCGGCTTTAACCTTTTAATCACCTCCTTTAATCTAGCTCATCTCTGGATGAGTAGAAAAGTTTTTTGAATATTGAAGGATCGGATTTAAAAAATATGCTGCAATAATGTAGACAGAGGAGAGTTATAATATGAAAATTTCAATTTCTATTCAATAATTATAAATTGTAAGTATGTAAATGAATTACCAGCAGTATGCAAGTGTCTACGCAGTTGTCCCTTCCATCTTTTATCTATAATATCTCAATACTTTTTCCAATTCTTATTGGGTGCCTTAATAGCCAACTTAGCTCTATCCATAGCCTCATAAATAATAGATAAGGTTGGCTTTTGTCCTCATCCACTATCTTCAAGACCCTACTAAGAGGGTCCATAATATTCTGGACTTCTCTTGCCTTCTTTTAGAACCGATCAGTCAAAATAAGGTTAGAAACCTTATTTCTCATAGTTCTTCTGGCCCTTTCCTTGTAGAACTCACGTCATTCGGTTGTTGTACACATTCTCTTCAAATCCTGCTCATAGTGAATAAGGCTTTCAATAGCAATGAACTCGGTGGCAAATAGCAAACTGTGTTATACCTGGTCTCAATAAATCTCTATCTCTGATAAATTATTTCATTAACTTCACCACTTTGAAACTATTATAGATAAATGATGTAATCAGTTTAACATCATCTAATGTCTCCTTCACTGATTTCAGCGAACTAATATCTTTAAGCATCAAATCAATGCAATGTGCTACGCAATGAGACAAAAACAAATGCTTTCTTCTCCCATTAATAAGTGACCAGCTAGTTTGAAACTTGCATCATTATCGGTTACAATCTGTACGACATTCTCTTACCACTGCATCAACTTGTCCATAAGAGAGAATATATCATCAACAGTCTTCTGGATATTTGTAGTATCAACTGAAGTATGGTATATCATGTGTCTATCACAATAAATCATGAAATTAATAATATGCTTACTAGTCCAGGAACTCCAACCATCACACATGATCGTGCAATCATATTGCGGCCATTTTGCTTTTATTGAAGCAATATAACCTTCAACTTCTTTCACTTCATCCTCCAAAATATTGATTGTCAATTTGATATCCTATGTGGCCTTTAACATTCGGGCATGCCTCCGCAATTGTATTAATCATTGCTTAATAGTAAGGACCATTATCAGCTGCATTGAATGGTATTGCATTGTATGTAGAGGAAGAACTTTGAAATGGCTATTCAAAATTTTGTAACATTTTTCGATGAGAACATGCTTTGATTAATTTCTGCTTCGATGGGAACATGTAAGGATCATTATCACAGACAGAAATTTCAGTTTCTATAGTGGTAAAACTCCTCCGCAATCTATGCTTGATCCCTGATCTTGAAGGCTATAAACTGCTGCCACCAATATCTTTTGTATAACCGTGTCTCTCTCCATGCCATTTCACGACTTTCTCTCATAGCTTGCTTTAATCGTCTTCTTTCAATTTATTCCAACCCACCTATTTCTTCGATTTCATCTTCAGATTCAGCCACGGTTCAAAGACTCGGCCGAGTCGGAGACGAGTCGGCCGAATTGTATCCGTCTCGGCCCGCTCCGAGACGAGTCCGAGTCACGAATCGGTTGACTCAACTTAGAAGAGACTGACTCGGCCGAGAATTGGAGTTGACTCGATCGACTTGGCCGATTCACGGTCGAATCGGTCGTGACTCGACCGAGTCGACCAACTCGACTTCGATTCTCAACCGAGTCGGCTCAAAACGTATATTCTTCCGTGACGAACGGGTATAAAAAGAAAAAAAAAGAAAAGAAAAAAAAAACTTACGTCTCTCTCACTCAGATCTAGAGATCGCCGCTGCTGTCTGATCGTCACCACTCAGATCTAAACTCCGCAGCCACCCGATTGCCGCCGGCCGCTCCTCCCCAGCCCAGGTGATGTTCTTCCCTCTCTCTGTCTCTTTCCCTCTCCCTCCCTGTTTCTCTCTATCTCTCCCTCTCTCCGTTTCTCGTCTCTCTATGTCTCTTTCCCTCCCCTCCTCTCACTCGCTCTCTTTCTCTCCTTTCCATCTCCCGTCTCTCTCTCTCTCCTCCCCTCTCTCTCTCCCTGTTTCCGATCTCCCCCCTCCCCCTCCGAGGTATAAGAGAAACAGATGATGATGATGGCGGTAAATATGTAAGGGTTTTATCCAGTTCTAGTAGTAATGATGGTAAAGATGGTGTGATGATAATGATGACAATGATCGCGCTGATGGTGGCTGTGGTGATGACAATAATGAGGACAACAATAGTACTGATAGAGGAACTTATAGTCTTGAAGGTCATATGCAAATGTGGGTTTGAAATCAAGCCAACATTATGGTGTGACATATGTCCATGACTATAGACCACAACTTGAGAGATCTACGAGTACTAGTATCGGTTTATCTACTTATCGCAGAGATGATTATGATGATATTTTGTGCCTCATCACAATTCAATGTGAAAATAACTACATTAGTATGTATTTATGAATGTAGGGCATGTTTGTTTTGTTGCAAAACGTCGCAAGTCGTAAATCGTAAAATGAGAATGGAAAAAATGAACTGTAGCAGAGAAAATATATTGTGTTTTACGGTGTTTGGTTGATAAAGTGAAGTGTAAATGGAAAAGTATATTGTGTTTTACGGTGTTTGGTTGATAAAGTGAAAGTGTAAATGGTAAAGTATATTGTGTTTTACGGTGTTTGGTTGGTGATGTAAAAGTGTAAGTGGAAAAGTTGACCACAAAATTAACTGTAGCAGTGATTTAAATATTATAAATACTATTAAATTAAATCTACTATTGCAAATTAAATTGTACTAATAAATTTGAGATAAAAAATTAATAATCTTAATATTTTATTTATAACAATAATATTAATAAAATATTAGTATATATAGTAAAATATTACTAAAATATTAACTAAATAAATAATATAAAATTTTAAGAAAATCTAAAGAACGTTAATAAAATTTTAAGAATACTAATAAAATATAATATTAAAAAATGTTACAACAATAATAAAATATAATTATAATATTATAATATTAAAAATACTTGAAAATATTATAATATAAATTTTATTATAATATTATTGTAATATTATAGTAAATAATAAATAATTAAATATATAGTAATTTTATATTAAACTATAATACTGTTATATTAATAAAATATTAACTCTAAATAAAATAATAAAAAATGAAATAAGTATTAATAAAATAATAAAATATTAAATTAAAATAGTAAAATATTAAATATTAAAACAATAAAAAAGTTAAAGATTAAAAATATAAAATAATTAAATAATTAAATAAGAAATTGAATACTATTTAAAATATTAAGTATTTAATAATATTAAATTATATATTGATTATCCAGTAACTATTTTGAACTGTAAGTGTACTACAAGTGAGAGTTACATGACCACAAAATTAACTGTAGCAACTGCAAGTGGGAAAATATGAGTGTAAAAGTGAGATTTACATGACCACAAATTTAACTGTAGCAACTGCAAGTGGGAAAAGAAGAGTTGCAAAAGTTTTTTGCATTTTGCATTTTGCAAACGAAACCAAACAAGTGTAAAATGTAAAGTTGCAAAAGTTTTTGCATTTTGCAAACATTTTGCAAGTTACCAAACACGCCCGTAGTTTGAGCAAGTTACTATATTGTGCATGTATTTTGATATGCTTCTACCGATGATGCGTGTATTTATGCTTTCGCTTTATATTTAGTATACTAGGTGATGTCTTAGACATGTGATACATGAATGCAAATATCCACATTTTTTTAAGATTTGTCGTGATTTTTTCTGAGCTTTCTATGTAGCGTTTTGTGTGTATCGCCCGAAACTGATCCGAGTCGCCGAGATCGATCTGTCTCAGTGCCTGCCGAGTCGACGGCCGAGACCGCAACTGTGAACCATGGATTCAGCGTCCCCAATTCATGAAAAGCTTCCTCAATTAAAGATTTCATGAGATGCTCTTTCTTGGCTTTTATGGATGCTCTTTCTTTGCTACCTTTAGAAAGATGTTTTTCAATAATGTAGACACTTCTTTGTGGACTTTCAAGCAAGCTTCCACCTGGCCGGATACGTGTGCTAAGTATTGTTTCATTCTAATTATACCACCATGCACTATCTTTCCACAATAGTTGCACTTCACCAATTTTTTATCTCCACCGACAGATGTAGCATATTGCCATCTAATGTCACGTTACTTCGGCAGCATTCTGAAATTTAGAAAAATCAAATAAAAATTTATGTATCACATGTCCAAAAACATATCACATAACACTCTAAATATACCAAAATATATTCATAATATAGTCCATTTCATCTAATACATGTTTAAGTATACAACAAATTAGATCATTTCCACATAAAATTGTGATGAGGCACAAAATCATCATTGTAATCATCTCTGTGGTAAGTCAAGAAACTCTAGTGCTCGCAGATCTATTAAATTATAGTTTGCGGTCATGGTCATATATTAAACTCAATCCTTGCACATGACCTTCAAGACTATAATTTAGATCCCACGAAATAGCACCAACTCATTGACTTTCACCAACACCATAAGTTCCTCTATCAGCTTCAATGTTGCCTTCATTATTGTCATCACCAGCACTACTACCATCACTTTTGTTGTCATCATGATCATCATCAACATCAACATCTTCAACATCTTCACCATCATCAATACTAGAACAAGATAAAATCCTCACATCTTCACCATTATCATCATATCCATCTCTAACACCTGTACTTACCTCACTGAAGAATAACTTTGAAATGAATTTTCTAACTTTTTAGCAGTGTTCTAAAAATCGGTTTTATTATTCGTGCGGTCGAACACTGAATAATGATTAATCGGATTAATCGGAGATTAATCGGGAATTAATCGCTTTTGAAAATTTTAATATATTTAATTATATTTATACACAACTATATATGGATATATACAGTTAATTGTTGAAAATACCTAAATATTATACAAGACAATATCTAGATGTGAAGTTATAAACCATTATATGATAAACAAAACAATATGAATAAATAGTAAAAAATAAGTAAAAGAACTTATCTCTTCACATTAGTAATCTAAGATTTCAAATTTTGCAACATAAATATAAATCAAAGAACTTACTAGCAAAATAAGATAAATAAAAAAACTAGTCAATTATCAATCAAAATAATGAACTTTAAAGAATGATGGAGAAAGATTACTAAATAAGTTAATTTAAAAAATAATCAAAAATAATAAAACATAAGTATCACTTTATGCAAAATATACAATAATAAAATATCATAATTCATCTACTATTTAATAAATAACAATCCACCTACTATTTAATAAAAGATCATTATCAAATCATCAACATTATAACATAAACTACTTAGCGATCCAATATAGACAAAGTGAAGTTTTTCAAATAAAAAACATAAGAAATACCTAAATAATTAATCGGGGATTAATCGGGTTAATCGGGCATTAATTGAGGATTAATCGTTTTGGACCCGATTAATCACCCGAGCGCATAATCAGAACGATTAATGTAATATTAAGCGGGATGTCACCGAATAGGATTAATCGGCCGATTAACTGGCCGATTAATCCGATTTTTAGAACAGTGCTTTTTAACACTCTTCGATGCGAACATGCTTTTGGTTGTTTTTTGTTTCGATGAGAACATGTAAGAAATTACTAAATTAAGGAATTAACTGACTAAATGAATGGGTGCAACTAAATTAAATTAATTAAAACACATTAAGTTAAATTACTTCAATTAAATGAACTTAATTTAATTAACTGAATTAAATAAAATTTTAGTTAAATTTACAATAAATGAATGGGTGTAACTAAATTAAATTTAACTACATTAAATGAACTAAATTAAATTAACTAAATTACTTAAAACACATTAAGTTAAATTTACTTCAATTAAATGTACTTAATTTAATTAACTGAATTAAATAAAATTTTAGTTAAATTTACAATAAATGAATGTGTAACTAAATTAAATTTAACTACATTAAATGAACTAGATTAAATTAACTAAAATTACTTAAAACACGTTAAGTTAAATTTACTTCAATTAAATGAACTTAATTTAATTAAGTTAATTAAATTAAATTTTAGTTAAATTTACAATAAATGAATGGGTGTAACTAAATTAATTTAACTACATTAAATGAACTAAATTAAATTAACTAAAATTACTTAAAACACGTTAAGTTAAATTTAATTCAATTAAATGAACTTAATTTAATTAAGTTAATTAAATTATATTTTAGTTAAATTTACACTAAATGAATAGGTGTAACTAAATTAAATTTAACTCAATTAAATGAACTAAATTAAATTAAATTAGTTATACTAAACTAAAATAAATTGAACTAACTACATTTAATAGTTAAATTAAATTAACTAATTTACAGAGAGATAGAGAGAGACCAAGAGACATCTAGAGAGAGGGAAGGAGAGAGATCGAGAGAGAAAGAGGGACAGAGGGAGAGAGATAAGAGAGGGAGAGGGAGAGGGATTCAGAGGGAGGGATTCAGGGAGAGAGACAGTAAAGGGAGAGGAAGAGAGAGGGGGAGAGAGATCCAAAAACAATGAGGGGCAGAGGGAGAGAGACGGGAGAGAGAGATACAGAGAGGGAAGGAGAGAGACGGAAGAGAGATCCAAAGAGAGGGAGGGACAGAGGGAGAGGGAGGGAGAAGCACCTGGGAGCCGAAAGATGAGGCGACGGGAGAAAGGGAAGACGCCAGAGATGCAGGCGACAGGCTTGTGCAACGTCGGAGATGGCGGTGGGGCTCCAGCGGAGATGCAGCTGAAGTTTTTTTCTTTGCTTGTTTGTTGCCTCCATCTCTATCCATCCAATGGTTTTTAAAGGCGAGCAAAATTGAAAATCAAAAACTGCTCATTCACGGGACGCATCACGGGCCAGTTGGTCCTTCACGGGCGCGACTCGGCCAAAAATCCGAGTTGACTCGGCCAAATCGGCTGAGTCAACCCGATCCAAGGTTGACTCGACTGATATGGCGAGTTGACTCAGCCGATTTGGCCGAGTCAACTTGGATGAATCGGGTTCTCATAATTTTGGCTGAGTCACGTTAGTTTGGCCATATTTCCTAGCTCATGGAACAATCTCGTCTCGGTCGTCGACGTTCCGGTTCCGACTCATCCGAGTCGGAACCGGAACAGGCACTACTTTGATCCCTGACACCTACAAACTAATTTTTGTTAGGTTTCAAATGTTGTACACCGTTAAACTAACCAACTCACTATTTAGGCCGTCTGTTTTTTTACCTACTTAATGCGTGGGAAAAAAAGTATTCAAAATGCTTGATTTTTGATTTATAGATACTTGAAATAATATAGATCAACTTCAACGGAGTCGATCTTGTATTCGAATGCCAGAGGGTTGTATTTGAGTTGGAAGAATTCGGGCACAAATCCTTTGGGAAGGACACAAGCTATATATATATATATATATATATATATATATATATATATATATATATATATATATATATAAACTGAAGCCGATCAAGTTACAAAAGAATAGGCCTCAACTTTTCCACTTTCCAGAGAGTAGTTTATTTAATGTGTTTCAATTCAAACAAATCTAAACTTATCATAGTTTTATATGAGTCAATATTTAACAATATTTTTTTTACTAAAACATTGTTTTTGTTATATAAATACTATAATTAAATATCTCAAATATGTGATGTGATCATGTAAAGAATGTAGGCATGTGTCCAAGAAGTATCTGATCATTGATCTAAATTATATATAAATAATATAATTAAAAACAAATTTGAGAAATGTTCCACACATGTCTGAGGAGTGAGGAGTGTTCAAGAAGTGTTGGTGTCTAACAGGCGTCAGCGCGTCCGATATGGGTAGAGCTTCATGATAAAAATATCGTTGCTACATAGACGTACAACAAAATGTCTTATGTATGGCTTGACATAAATCTTAGAGGAGGCCAGTGGATAACAATATGTATCTTCATGAACAAGTTCATATAAATAATAAATATAACCATTTGTTTAAAGTTGTTTCTTACATTGTTGGCAACAGCCTTTATGATGCACAGGTCTATATGTTGAATCTTGTTCCCTATAAAGATCCCAACTCCTTTCCATTATTGATCATGCAATAAACCATCTGGAGGGACCCTGCTTGAAGAATATATTTAGTAAACCCCTACACAGCTACTACACACTCCTTGCGTTTTAAGCTTCAACTCTACATTGGAAAATTTTCTGTGCCTAGTTAGAGGTTCATGGGTTTCTTTTCAAAAGTCATAGAAGAATCTATGCAGGATATGATGTGCGTGAACCAAGTAGTGATATTGCAGCAACAGACTTTTTGGCCAAGGGCAAATGGAATAACATTACAGCAGAGGAATAGGCGTACCCTGGCATTTCTCAATTTAAACATGCATCATCCCGAGATGAAATGGATCAACGGATGACTGGATCAACTGCATTGAGGTGCTTGACAGAAGGATTTTTAGAGCAGCCTATACATAGGTGAGACACGATAACGAGAAACTGACAAGATTCTAGTTAACTATCCAAATGGCAGGTTAATATAATCACAAAATTAGAGCCCTTTTTTCCTAACCCTAAATATTCAATATTCAATACAATCCAGCGGACCATAATTTTATAAACAGGTAAGCGCACTGGACTTGTTAAAATATAGAGCTCTCTCACTCTGTTTTGTGGAGATCATGAAAGCCTGACACTCCTATGTACAGAATACCAACCAGAAATGCCATCTATCTTAATAAAGAAAAATCAAAGCAGAAGGCACCTAAATTTGCAGTCATCGGAAAAGAAATGTAAGAATATTCACCTTCCAAAGTCCATCATTTAGATAGTGCATATTATCAACGCCAATTCCCTTGTTGATAGCCTTTCTGTATAAACAATGTGTTTTTAGTGAAATTAAGAGTAACATATATAAAGGAATAAAAATTGTAAAAACAGAATCTTCTGTTGACAGCGCATCTATCAGTAAATCCGCCAAAAAGTCCAATAAGTCGTGTCATCAGTGAAAACATAAAAGTTTACATTCAAATTGTCAAATTTCTATATATGGTTCCAAGTCAGTTACAGACTTCACACTCTTTCTAAGCAAAACTAACATGGGAAAATGCTCCCATGCCCACTGTTTGTAACTGATTTACTTTCAAACCCACATACTTTCATAAGCACAAAAACCCAAGACACCCAATACTATATTCTATAAACTCAAAATATGTTTGTAAGATATGTATGTACTGTATCACCAAAACTTTATTTAGTCCCAAAAATAGCCTTATCAAATCTATTTCCAAAACTTCACTCTCTTGTCCCTCTTGTTATCTTCATTCAATCCTTGCTTGCTCTGCTTCTTCTCTCCCCATTCTCCTCTTGTTCACTCTCGCTAACCTCTCTCTGCTCCACCTCACCTTCACTCCTTTGATCCCCCTCTCCCCGCTCTCCTCTTCTTCACTCTCGCTAACCTCTCTCTGCTCCACCTCACCTTCGCACCTTTGATCCCCCCCCCCCAAAACAAAAAAAAAACAACTTAACTAAATCCCCCCTCCCCCCCCCCCTCTCTCTCTCTCTCTCTACCTACTCAGAACCCAGCCACTCATTGCACCTTTGATCCCCCACCCCCTCCCTCTCTCTAATTTCCTTCTCAGAATCCCAACCACCCATTGCTCCTTCGATCCACTCAATCCCTCCTCCAATTTCTTTCCCAGAAACCCAACCATTAATTTGCTCCTTGGGTCCCCCCAGCCCCCCAGCCATCCCTCCCTCTAGTTTTCTTCTCAAAACCCAGTCGTTCAACAAGATTTCATAACCCATCACTGCAAAAGATATCAGTTAGCTTCTGTCTACATGATGACTTCAATGGAGTCTACATTGTACGTAAGTAAAGAGAGGGGGTGGGGACGGGTGGGTTGGGGTGGGTTGGGGTGGGTTGGGGGATACACAGAGGGAGTCAGAGAGGATAATTTACACAGTAAGAAAGACGAGACCGAATGATATGGAGAAATGTCACCACGTACTTTCTCGGATAATGTCACTCCATGAATTTGTGTTCTCAATCGACATACGGACAAGGCTAGTTCAAACTCATTATCAGAGAAATCCCTGTGCCAATTTTAAACGGTGCAACTTGGAAAGTAATTCACTTAATCTCAATTCCCAGTAAGTAAAATCCATGTCATTTTGAGAAAGAAAAAGAATTATGAAAATAAAAAGGCAAGACCAACAATCAAAGTCACATTATTTATGAGACGTATTGATAATATTTACTTCGCAAAAAAAGAAATCCAGGGCTTTGTTTTATTATACAGTGAAACTAAGCAAATAAGCAAAGTAGCAATACCGGCTACACAGCAAATAGTAACTAAAATAAGTAACATAACCAATATATGTATGACAATTCCAGGTAAGAAGTAAAATAGTTACATGTCCTTTGCAGACATTTTTGTGAATCCAATTGCCAGAGCATGTCGCTTTCCTTCAGCCATTATTGCCTGATATTAATAGGTTGCAGAGATCAGCCTCTCGTCAAGCTTAAACTTAGAAACAGATAGCTATAAGAAGCTTATAAGGTGTATTAGCTTGTTTGAACATAAGATGAGTGAGCCAGATTCCAAGGGTCAAGATTGCGCTAGTAAGGACCATATTTATCGATATATCCAAAAAAAGTATCTTTTTAAGCGTGATTTTGTACCACTGGGGATTCTTCAAGAACCTCATCATCCAAAGCACCACCGAGGGAGGTAAGACCAGGACACATGATGTTCGCACCAGAAAGGACAAATTTGATGGCACCCCGATCAACTTGTAACTTTTTCATTATCTCTGGATCTAAATAAAAAAAAGAAGAGGGGAAAGGTAAGAATCAAGTAAGCTCTCCCAGGAGTGACCCTGCGGGTTAGGCATGAGCTCGTACCACAAAATAAGAGTAATATGCTTACTGAAATTGGTGATCAAAGATAAAACATTAAAGGTAAAAGGAGAAATGTACACAAAAGTCCTCCCATATTCCTTGATCATATATTTTGTCCATATTCTCACAGCATATGATATAGTTTAACTGAGCACTACAACTTTGTAACAAGCACCAACTACAAATTTATACAAAAGTTGGAAGAGAGAAAACTTTACATTGATGAAGGAGCCTCAGTGTTGGCATGTAAGGGCCATCGCGAACATTGAAAAATAGTGGTACATTGTTCACCACAACAAGATTCAAGTGGTTTTGACTAGAAAAAACAATTATTACAAGGTTAGGCTCTTGAGCATTAAATTTTAGCCCTCAATGACAAAAACAGACAGAAGCCAAAACGATAAATATTCAAATTGCATTAAAATTTTAGAGTTTTTTTGTACTGATCGCATGTTGTTTAACGATCTACTCATTCAACACATAAAATCTACAAAGGTTAAAAGGGTGAATGCTTGAGCATGGCACATAATTAGCTGTTTAATTGGTCATACTTCGTGATAATTAATAGGGCAAAGCAAAGGTAGAAACCTACAAACTAAAATATATAAGATAGTTGCAATAAGAATCGTAAAAGATAAAAAGTTTTTTTTTTTTTTTGAATAATAAGATAGGTAGCTCCCACCATATCCTCTAACAGGGGAGAAAATTCCTCTAGGCATGTCTGCAGCCTGACTTTAAACCTATCACCTCTCTCATTACGAGCAAGTGCCTCTACAAGCCGTCCAATTTCCACTTCTACAAAGAAAAAGTTCATAAAACCACTTGCTTATGATAAATTTGTACAGAGCCTAGAAAGACTCAAATTATTCTCCTTGACATCTTTAAGTTCCAAAGTGAACCCCTCACTAACCCATATGCAAAAAACGGCTACAAACAAAATAGAGGCCTACGCATGCAAGAAGAGGGACTGCAGGGAGTGGCAGAGGGCATAAATAAATATAATAAACATGAAGTTGAAAGTGTGGGTTTGACAGGATGCTTTATGCAACTTGTTAGTTCATAAATGGTAATCTCTTAGACTCCCTTTAAACCTAGTGATAGTAACATCTAAGCACTAACTATGAACTGCCCCATATGGTTTAAGTTTAGAAACTCATCACGTCTTATGAGCACATGTAATATAATTTGATGGTTTAAGCTCAATTCCCTGTCCACCAACAGCATAAGACCAAACTTCCCTGCTATCATACCATTAAACCATACTGAGAACATGAAAAATCAAGCAAATAAACTCTCTAGAAGATTTTTGGACTCCTATGTAAAATAATAGTTGCATCTCCAGATGTATATAGAAAGGCCCCATAATAGGCCTTCCTTCCAATGATAAGAATAAAGAGTATCATGTTGTGATTCTAACAACACAACTTTCCGGAAAAGACAGCTCAAAGACTATTTTGATTAGGTAGAGAAAGAAGCATAAATCAAAATGAGTATCAACTATTAAACAAAGCTTTAGAACTTTTCATATGAGTATTAAACAGTACTGTAAACACTGCATGCTGTGATATATTATTCAAACTAAAACATTATTGAGGTTTATCAAGGTTAAAGTTTGGTGGAGCTAGTCTTTGGCAGCAAAGATTGTGATTTGTAACTTGCAGAAAATTTAAGGAGGTTCTATCATGTTAACTAATTCTTAGATTTTGGTGGAAATTAATCTTTGGGAACAAAGTCTGTGACTCATAAATTGCCGAAAAGTTTGAAGGTTCTACCATGTCAATTGATTGCCATGTGAATGGTTCATTATGTAACTATTTACATATACTCATAAAGGTGCAGAGATATTGCCTGATAGTAGCTCAGTTTGTCTTACAACAAAAACATATGATTGCATTAAGAAACTCATCCATATGCCAGTAGACTGTAACTGTTTCCTCAACAAAATTTACAATGATTAATGAGAAACTGATATGGCTGGTGAGAAATCCCATATCAACCTTTATTAAAATATAAATAAATCACATTTCCTACAATGCACGTATTCATGCTTAAGTGTTGAATGAAACAAGAAGGCAGTACTTCAACGTCAGTACAGAGAGGTAAATAGTACGCGATGAGGATTTGACCCACCATTTTGCAACAATGAGAGGTGATTTCTTGGGTAGTAGGTCATCCAGCAGAGGTTCGAGGCCAGGATACTAACATAAAAATCAAAAGCTTATCAAAACATGTGATCTCAAAGTCAAAACTATGCATTTTAGATGTAACAAACTTCAGGAAGAAAATGAATCAGCACAGGCCAGAATAACAACCTCATCTGCGATGCTTTGACGAATCTTCCTCTGTACAGATGCTTTCACTTGATTTTGCGCAGATATATCTTCAAAGGTAAACCTTGAAAGCAAACAGATGCTTAAATTAGGAACTTTTCAGTGCAAAACAATTTCAATCTCCATAGTCAATGACACATGGAATTTATGAAAACAAAATAGGATTTAATGTACTTCGCCAACAAATTTGATGTATAACTTGGGAGGGCAAACTAATGGAATAAAAATGTTTTGACTATATATCAACAATATGTTTGCTTTGTGCTTATTGTAAATCAACTTAAAACACATAAATTTTTACTGCATGCTCTAAACAATTAACAACCAATATATTATTTTGATCACCGAGGAACTGTGGCACAACTACTCTTCAACCCTTTCCCACAGTGCCTAAAACCCTAGCTTTAGATTACAATGTCAAAATTTTAATAGAAATGAAACCTTCCCAAATTATACTGCTGAATTGTATAGAAATTTCACTGAAGAGATTACAGAAATTTGGGTTCAAAAAATCCAAAGGGGTTGTTAGTGTTTGCAATCTAATGAAATGTGAAACAAATAAAGGTGGACTTTTTGAGAGAAAAACGCGGATAACAGAAAGAAATCGAGAAAAAAGAAATAGAAGAAAAAACTCACTTTTTGAACATCTTGATCGATTTGGGTTCGCCAAAAACCTCGGGTTTGCTTCTAGTGTGCGAAAGCGAGGAGAAGGGAACAATGACGAAAAATTAACAGAGATCTCCTTTGATTTGCACGGATGTTGCTAATATGGGCTTTACTTAATTGGGCCTTAGCCTTTCAAAATAAACTTTTGGGCTTAGCTTGAAGGAGCACGAGTGTGGGCTTTTGTATATAAATCTACGAGCAGAGTTGATGGGTCTTTGTCTTTGGGCTGCTTTATTTTGTTCACAGAAGGTTCTTTACAGTTCAAAGTGTGAAGGTTCAAAAGGCTACTGCATTTTCTGCAACTGGCTCAAAGGGATAGCTTCTGCAGTTGTGTTCGTGCGGGGTTGATTTATTTATTTATTTCCTTCTAGCCAAAAAAAAAAAAAAAAAAAAAAAGAGAACATTATTATCATTATAATAATATAAGGTTAGAAGATATTCGGCTAAACTTCATTAAAAAATACTGTGAAATTTCAACGTCTTTAGATGATGCCTTTAACTTTAAAACATGCAAGAAAATACTATAAATTTTCCCTGCAGTTTTCAAAAAAAAAAACCTTTCATCAACTCTTTGTAGTCTTGTGCATGTCACGTGATAATTCAACGACCAAAATACATTTTTATCCGCTTCTTCCAGTCATCGCGGCCGCCGCCGCCGCCCTCATTCCTTTTGCACCTCCTCTTGCCACCTGCGCCGCCTCCCCGCCGCCTCCACCTCCACCTCCCCTACCTCCCTCATTCCCTTCTATGCCTCCTCTTGCCCCCTTCGCCTCCCGCCCCCCTGTCCCCCCCCCCCCCCCCCCTCATTTTCATTATTTTTTTTGTTGTTTGTCGCGAGGGTAAATTCATTTTTTTTTTTTTCCTCCTTTCCACTATTAACGATAGTGTTGTAGCTTTTTGTACTATCAAAAGTTGATAGTTTTTCTTATATTTTTCAAAGTTCATGTTATTGTTTTTTCAAAATGCTGAAAGTTTTTGATATTTTAAGAATTTAGTAGAATATATTTTATTATTATTTATATATAAAATAAATGCTCTCTCATTCAATGGGTGAAAAAACAGTCTTTTTTATCTACTCAAAACAGATATCGCAACTGCATCAGAAGAGTTTCAAAATGAGTTGTTTTATAGAGCTCCGCGGTAGGTTATTTCATTCATAATTCACACGGTTCATCTTGTTCTACACGGTCTAAATTCAAAAATGAAGAATTGATTGCAAAATTTTTTGTCATTTTAACCATAGGCCAAAAAAAACTATGTTGGTGCATAGGAAAAAGGTTTTTAAATAATATAATTCATTAATTTTAGACTGTTACATGTCATCAATAGAGAGAAAACATACAATGGGCTCTAAGTTTTTATTTTCAGGGGGAGAATAGATTAGAATTTGGTGTAAAGTAGGATTTATATTCTAAGTTTCTTATTTTCTACGGAGAAATTTTACAATTATGTTAGCACAGTAGAGTTCTTCTAAATTAATATTTTAGGAACTCCTCTTAAGTATTAATTTAGAGGGGTTATTAATTTGAAGGATTTTACCTTGTAAATTATTGTTTTGTCTTAAAAAAATGTGTCTGTTTAATGTTTCATCTCTTTCAAACTTCTCCAACAGCTCTACAGCATTTAATCTTCTTAAAAATCTCCTTGCAAATATATCTTTTCATAAATAAAGCTGTTGAAATTCTAAATTTAGTTCAAACTTTTATGTTGCAACAAGAAGATAATCACAATAACTTCTTGAGGACAATTCAAAAAATGAAGGATGAAGTCAAAAATATCAAACATGATGACCTTATGCAAACTATATCTTAAAATACTTTTCTAGTTCTTGAATATTGTATGTAATATATTTTGTACTTTTATGAAATTATTAATTTATACGACAATCAGAACCAAAATTTTAAAAAATTATTAATTATTATGATAGAAAAGTTTATTAATTTTTTACATTGGCCCGAGTAGGGGTCGGGATTTTTTATTAATTTTTATTAATTTATAGATTTTATTAATTTAAAGAAGATTAATTTATAGGTGTTGTTTGTACAACCTTACACATTGTGTTTGGAATTCATTTCAAACATGACTATTGTTTACATTGTATTCATTCTGATTTACCATTCAAAAAGATCATAATTATTCATAAAATAATGCATACATGTTTTAAGAAGCAGGACATCCATTGTTTATTGTTAGTAGATAGAAACTGAATCCATATTCCATTACTTAATTCCTATGCCAGTAGGCCACCAATCTGTAATAAAAATTTGTTGATTTTAGTCAGTAACATTATCATCACAAGGTAAAAATTTTATTATATTCTTATATAGACAGAAAGGCCCCAAATCTAAGAATGAAATCTAAAGTTATCATGCATACCTTAGATATTCATGATCTGACTAAGCTTGTATTCGGATATTAGTTTGTCTCAAGCTAACTTTTTGATAAATTGAATATATTTATAATGCTCTAAACTTATCTTGAGAATTTGGCTTAATTTATGTATATAATAATATATATGCATAAATTAAATTCACACGCACGCGCGCATATATAAAGAAAGATTTGGGGCTTGTGGAAAGGATTTTGGGAAAGATATGGAGATGAATCATTATCATTCAAATTTAATGTTAGACTATTCAAATTGAAGATACACTCTAAAAGTGCTTAAAAATAAAAAATCAAGTGTTTTGAATATTTTTTTACTTATTTATCGGGTAGGCGCAAACAGTTGAAATAGCGAGTTATTAGTTTAACATTGCAGAATATTTAAAACCTAATAAAAGATAGAGTGTGGGAGTTTTTAAATGTTTAGATCATGATCAAATGGTCGCATCGAGAATTTGCATGTCTAAAATCATGAATCTAAGTAATATTCTATTTCATACATGAAGAAGTAAGCTACAAAGTATCTGATCTTTTATTTTTGATTACTTAAAATAATACAAAACAATTTCAACGGAGTGAATCTTGCACTTAAATTTCCTAACATTGAATTCGAGTGAATAAGAGTCATGCTCGTATTCTCCAGAAGTCATATATCCAGACAAAACTGATTCATTTGGATTTTACAGAAACGACAAAATTAATTGGAGCAAAACATAGTTGGTATGTACCCGACCCAACAGTGATCTAATATTTATAACAGTTAAAGTGCTCTCAGTGTGTTAGACAACGTAAAATCATAGTGTGAATCGTTTTTTGGAATGGGACAAATTATTCGCCATAATTTATATATTTTAAAATAATTGTGTACAAAAATTATACAATTTGAATACATTTTGGTCATGCATCAATGAGTTTCAAAATAAACAGTTTTTCAGTAATAAAATAAATAACATCACTTGATTAGTAATTAAAAAGTATCAAAATTATATAATTTTTTTATACAAAAATATTTTAGGACATGAAAATCACGATGAACATTGTGGATCATTCAGATGATCCATACTACGACTTTGAGCCTCCCCCTTGACAACTATCTAAAAAATATATACTTTATAATATATTTCTTGAATATGCTATTAGGTTAAGTTAGACAGCAGTAAGAACATCAGATAGCACACAATAATACGTGAATGTCACATTATTATAAAGATGTATACTTTTCACAGTCTGACTTAAAAATACATGAGGAAGAAAAAAAAAATCAAGTGATTTCAGAAGGGAAAAAAAAAAGGTCTTTCCCTTTTTTATTTACTATTATTTCTTATAAATAGTGTAGAAGAAAATGATCGGTGACGGGTTACAATTAGGGGTGCCATCGGATCGGATACGGATCGGATATTGCCTTTACCATATCCATATCCGCACCCAACCTTCGGATACGGATACGGATACGGATATTGGCGGATGTGAAAAAATGATATCCGTATCCGCTAAAATCGGATATCGGATATGGATCCGATATTAGCGGATCGGATGCGGATACTAATCGGATATATAAAAATGGATACGCTTAAGGAACAACTAAATAGATATACTTATATTACTTTTTATCTCATTTACAACAATATTAAATGTGATACATATTATGATATTATTGTGGACATATCAATGCTTCCACCGTATCCATTGTCATTCGACTTCTATAGCAATATATTACACAAGCCCGGTGCTATATGTCGATTCGGATGGCATGATTGATGTCGAAATACTCAAAATATCTCATGCTACTCTTGCAAGAATCGGATACTTTCCACTATTACTTTTTCACCAACTCAAAATATTAAAATTTATTGCCTCATTCCATTGAAGAATAGTCTCTTTCATACGAATATCATTGTCAAGTACCCAATTTTCGGATATCGGATCGGATACGGATAGGATATTGCTTTTACCATATCCGTATCCTCACCTAACTTTCGGATACGGATACGGATATGGATATTGGCGGATGTGAAAAAATGATATCCGTATCCGGGTTGGAGGCGGATTCGGATACGGATATCCGCAGATAATCCGTATCCGGTGGCACCCCTAGTTACAATTCAAACGCAACGCGACCCGACCCGGCTGGTGCGACCGTGCGGCAAGAGGGGTCCCACCACCAGCGAGGAATCTTCTACTGCATGCGCCGAGACCGTGACACCTGTATCGCCGAGAGGCGCTCCCCCACGCAAACCCATGAGAATCCGTATTCTCGCGGGCCCCACACAGCCGCAAACCGACAAAAGGACCCGGTTCCAGCTGGCACGGACACGTGGAGGGCGGCAAGGGCCGCGAGCCGTGCCATCGCGCCCCCACTCTTTTGCAGCTTCGGGCCGTGGGCCCCACAATAAAAATAAAAAATAAAAAGCCCATTAAATTTACCCACTCATTTATTGTAATTTATAAGTGCCCACTGACAGGCCAACTCCCTCGCCTTAACCGGTTCCAGAAGACTCTGAATTAAAAAGAGCTACATTTACGTGAGGCTTGCGCGGTGGATTCATTTTGGGCTGTTTGGTTGCAAGGCAGTGGGCGGAAGTAAGGAAATAGGAAAGTATAATTACTCATTTTCCTATCTATTCAAATACCGAAAAAAGAAAATAAGAAAACCTCTTTTCCTTTTATCTTTTCTCTCTTACACAACCATTTCCTCACTTTCAAAGTGCTACAGTTAATTTTTGTGGTTATATAAATCTCATTTATAATAAATTGTAACACAAAACAGTTAATTTTTGGACCATATAAATCTCACTTGCATTCTAATTACAGTCTATCTTTTATTTTTCTTAATTAATTTTTATTTTAATATTATTTTACAGTCAACTTTGTGGTCAACTTTTCCACTTCCACTTTTACATTACCAACCAAACACCAGAAAAGACAAAATATTTTTCAAATCATACTTCCCAACAACATCTAAACACCGAAAAACTTACTAACCAATTCCCAAGTTCCAAAAGAAATTATTATTACTTCTTCAATTCCTCACTTCCTCACTTCCACCCTTAACCAAACAGGCCCAAATTTGAGGGTGGGTGAAGTTACCCCTCTCCCTCTCTCTGATGCATTGATTTTTCAAAACAAACAATGCATTGGATGTATTGATACCTATCTGTAGTGTAGATAATTGCTAGAGTCGAGTAGGATACTTATGTGTAAATCCAACAAGTATTGGATTTGAACAATAATAGAGCATGAGTTGGGTTTAGTTAGAATTAGTTGGTTTTTCGACTAAATAAGTAGATTTATGATTTTTAAACTCACAATTCACGACAGCTTTCTACATCTTCTCTCTTTTTAACTCCCCCGGCCTTATCAACTTATCAATGTGTTTTGTTTTTTCAATAATCAAATTATAATATTGAAATATAAGCATGGTGTACAGGGAGAGAGAGACTAGGATCCTCCCGAATGCTTCTCACTCAAATACAAGCTTACGACATCTAAAATTAAGATCCACTCCATTAAAATTATCTATATTATTTAAGGTATCTACAAATAAAAAAATCATGCATTTTTAATATTTTTTTACCCATCCATCAGGTGGTGCGAAATGGACGGCCGAAAATAGTATATTACTTAGATCTACATCTTTAAACAAACAAATTCTCGATCCGACCATTTCATCATGATCTAAAAACTTAAAAACGTTCACACACCAATTTTTGTTAGATTTCAAATATTCTACAACGTTAAAATAACCAACTCACTATTTCGGCCGTCCGTTTTTTCCTACTTGATACATGGGCAAAAAGTATTTAAAATACTTGATTTTTGGTTTATAAATACTTGAAATAATATAGCTCAACTTCAACAGAGCGGATCTTATATTCGGATGACGTAGGACTGGATTTGAGTGGAGAGGATTCAGCCTCGAATCCTTCTGGAACGACAATATAGATATAGATATATAGACTTGTCATTACGGAAGGATTCGAGGCCGAATTCTTCTCACCAAATAGCAACATCCTACATTCGAATACAAGATCCACTCCATTGAAGTTGATCTATATTATTTCAAGTATTTATAAACAAAAAATCAAATATTTTGAATACTTGTTGCCCATGCATCAAGTAGGGAAAAAACGGACGGCCTAAATAGTGAGTTGGTTAGTTTAAAGATGCAGAACATTTGAAACCTAGTAAAAAATAATTTGTAGGGCTTTTAAATGTTTAGATCATGTTCAAATGGTCATATCAAGAATGTGTATGTCTAAAAACATAAATCTAACCAAATCACTACTATCAGCCGTCCATTTTGCGTTGCTTGTGGATGGGCAAAAAGTATTCAAAACACATGACTAGATTTATATCAAAATAAGTTTTTCTAAACAACATGAACCATCAATGTATATATATGAAATCTAGTATAAATATAAACTTCCTTTGATGAAATCTATTCATGAAACTAAAAGATGTATACTTGAAAACATAAACGGTTAAACCGAAATCAAAACCATTAAACTTTTGTGTATGTGTGTGCGTACTTGAGCATATTAAAACTAAACTATTCTTACACAAGATCTAAACACTAAACTAAAGAAATCTAAATACAAGTCTTCTTCTCCAAGTCTACTTGATTCAAACACGATCCATGAGCTTGACTCCTCTCGAGTACTAGATGCGATCTTAAAGCGCGAGCTCATGATTCTACACGTGAACGCTTCGCCAAGAGTTTTTAAATTTTAAATTTTAACACACATGATGTATATCTAGTCATGTGTTTAAAGTTTATTACAAAAGGAGTTGGGGTTAGGGGTGCCACCGGATACGGATTATCCGCGGATATCCGTGTCCGAATCCGCCTCCAATCCGGATACGGATACCATTTTTTCAAATCCGTCAATATTCGTATCCGTATCCGTATCCGAAAGGTAGGTGCGGATACGGATATAGTAAAAGTAATATCTTATTCGTATCCGATCCGATATCCGAATGTTACGTGCTTCATAATGATATTGGTATGGAGAAGACTATTCTTCAATGGAATAAGGTATTAAATTTTGATATTTTGAGTTGGTGAAAAAGTAATAGTGAAAAGTATTCGATTCTTGCAAGAGCACCACATGATATTTTGAGTATTTCGACATCAACCATGGCATCCGAATCGGCATTTAGCACCGGAGGACGTGTAATCTATTGTTATAGAAGTCAAATGACAATGAATACGATGAATGTATTGATATGTACACAATAATATCATAGTATGTATCACATTTAATATTGTAGTAGATGAGATAAAAAGTAATATAAGTATTCTTGTTTAATTTATCTTTAACCATATCCATTTTTAACATATCCGATTAGTATCCGCATCCGATCCGCTAATATCCGATTTATATCTGATCTCCGATTTTGACGGATACGGATATCATTTTTTCACATCCGCCAATATCCGTATCCGTATCCGTATCCGAAGGCTGGGTGCGGATATGGATATGGTAGAGGTAATATCCGATCCGTATCCGATCCGATGGCACCCCTAGTTGGGGTGCTTTAATAGCTCTCTTGATTGAACATAAGTATGAGCACACAAATAATATCTAGTATGTATATGAATATGAACAATAATAACAATGAAAGATATAAAACGATGAGAGTTGAAAGAAAGATTCAAACGCAAACACCAAGATATGTTTGAGGTTCGAGTTACTGCTCTACGTCCCAGCCTTCACACAAAAGAATTTCAACTATCCACTATAGGGATCTTCCACAAAGGGATCTCCATCGAGAAATTACAAATACAAATAAGGAGTACACAACTTCAACTCTCAATCACCTCCACACAAGAGGAAAGGCACAAAGCTTAGGCATAAAGCAAAGAGAAATAAAAACTTAGTGATAACTAAGATCACAAACACTGCTGGTGATCTCAAAAGATTTCAAACAAAACTCTTTTCACAATACAAGATCCTAGAGTATAGATTTGCAAAGGAAAGCTCAAGTATGTGAGTGTACAAAACTTTTGAAAAAGAAAACGCACAGAAAACACTTGAGAAAAACTCTTGAATTGATAGAGAAACGAAGAATAAGAAATTAGATTCACAAAACTTATTTTCTTTTAATTTTTCAAAATTTTGAAACAAATTAAAGATATGTAATTAAAGCACAAAAACTTGTTTTGAAAACTTGTCAAAAATTCTATAGAAGATATAAATTTGGCTCTTGAAAATCTTGGTGAAAACTAATCCCAAAAATCCCTTTTTATAGCCTCTTAAAAATACAGCCGTTGGGGTCCATAAAAGGTCAGATTGACCTGTCGGTGAACCGCCTGGTCGACTGGCCAACGGTCGAATTTTTGACCGTTTGAGGCCGTCGGTTAACCGCCCAGTCGACCGCCCCTAGGCGACCAGCCTATCGGTCCACCGCTCGGTCAACGGGACGAATCTAGAGTTGGGTTGATCCAGTCGGTCGACCGGCGCCAAGGCAAAGGTTTGTGCACGTTTTATGCACATCGGTCGGTAGACCGAGCCAGGCGTTGGTCGACAACAGCCTAAAACTGGGTATTATAGGGTTGAATATTTGATCTTTTAAATACCTATAAATTCCTATAAAATTCATAAAATAAGTTCATGTAAATATTTGAAGTACAAATATGTGTGATCAAAAATCAACATACATTACAAACAATTTGAACTATTTTTGAGACATAGAAATTTAAGTTTTAAACAAAAAACGGTATTTTTCAAAAACCAACTTCTAAAGGAAAATACATTTTTTTTATAAACTTATATAAGTACAAAAATAGGATATTGAAACACTCTTGAGGCATCATGTGCATGGATAGAATCCAATACACATAGTAAATGATATATACTTATTTTTGACAATAAATATCAAACTAAGTTTTGATAAAAGCAAAACTTAAATACATGACTAGATACATTAAAATAAGTTTTTTCTAACATATATGAATCATGAATGCATATGGATGAAATCCAATAAACATATAAATCATGTAAACTTGTTTTGATTCTATCTATTCATGAAACCAATATACGTATACTTGAAAATCCGAAACGGCTAAACTAAAACCAAAACTATTAAACTTGTGTGTGTAAACTTGAGCAATTCAAAAACTAATCTATCCTTACAAAAGATTTAAACACTAAACAATCAAACCTAAATTGAAGTCTTCCTGTCGATCTTCTTCTCCAAGATGACTTGATCCTAACACGATCCAAAGAGCTTGACTCCATCTCAAGTACTAGATGCGATATTGACACGCGAGCTCTTGAATCAACACATGATAGCTTCGAAACTTAGCTTCACGTCTTCGTTGAAACAAAACACCAACTATGATCTTGATCTATATCTGAAACTTAGTAAACACAAGATCATTAGTAATATAACTTCATAATTTAGTCTTCATCAAAATTAGAGTGAAAGGCCTTCGGGCCAACACAATCACCATCTGAACAAATAGAAGTCGCCACTTGCCCTGTAACCGTACCACCCATCAAGTAGTATAGGTTTTTCGTCAGATGCCCTTCAACACCACCATCGAGCCTCTAGTCATTCTGAGAACACCATATCCAACAAATAGTCCATAACCCAATACTTTCAAGGTACCAACAGAGATAAGATTCTTTTTCACTTGAAGTACATACCTCACTTCATTCAGTTTTTGTATCACCCCATCAAACATCTTGATACGAACTGTACATATCCCTTTCACTTTACACGGATGATCATCACACATGATAGCGAAACATCCATCTAGCTTCTCAAAGCTAGAAAGCCAATCCCTGTTTGGGCATACATGATAGATAGCTCCAGTATCTAACATCCACTTAGAGTCTCCTGAGTAGCCAACAATTGGAGTAGTAACGGAGAAATAGAATACGGATGAGTCTGAGTCTGATCTACCTGCCTGTGAAGTACTGGCTTGAGTACAGGCCACCTGTGTGAGATTTGCCTCGGTCTTCAACTCCTTCTTCTTATTATTATCCTTGATCCTTGGACAATCAACCTTCCAGTGTCTATTTCTTTGCAGAAGGCACACTGGTTCTTCTTCAGATCTCTGAACCCTAGTCTGGACTTTAATTTTTCACGTTCGTCTTTGCCCTTCTGATTAGAATCTCTGCCTCTTACCATTAACGCCTCTGTTGATGTACCCTCAGAAGAAGACAGTTTGTCCTGCCTCCTAACTTCATAATTTATAAGAGCAGTCCACACATCACTGTAGTTAAGTATTTGTTTACTATTGATCAAAGTTAGGGCGAAAGTCTCATACTCTTCGTCAGAATCAGAGAGAAAATTCAGTAGAATAATGTCTTATCCTCTTCTTCGATCTTCATATCCACGTTAACTAAATTTGTAAAAAGCTTGGTGTAGTTATTCATGTGTTCATCAATGGAGAATCCTCTCTTCAACTGGAATCTATAAAGCATACTCTTCAATTGCAAACGCGACTCTTTGCTTTTTGTCAATATTTCTTCTCCAAAATCTCCCACAGCTGCCTTGCAGATGTTTCATATAATACATGATACTGGATGTCTTGTGTCAAACAAGATTTTATCTGATCACACGCCGTTCAATTCATCTTGTCCCAATGTTGTTCAGAAGTAGTCTCGGACTTCTTCTCCAACCGTAGAGTGTCTTCGAGGTTTGATGCCATCAATGCATCCATCACCTAACATCTCTACATCCCAAGGTTATTTTTACCATCAAACTTCACCACATCAATCTTCAATGGATGTGGATTCATAGTTTTTACCGTAAATGTACTATCTCCAGCCATCTTCTCAAAACAATGCGAAAAATAAATGGAGTTAGATCAAAAACTAGACAAATATAGAATTTTTACCTCAAAGTGAAACCCTTTAAGAGTTTCTGAAATGATCTACTCCACCAAATTTGATTCATTGAGCAATCCAAAATGCTGTTCTGAGATCGACAAACGATCCCACAATCAGTCCCAATGCTGCTCCGAGATCGATACACGATCTCCGCCAAACAACCAACAATGCTTTTAGAATCGACACATGATCCCACGATGAACCTGAGAAGCTGTGATACCACTTGTTGCGTACCGATGCAACAACCAATGAGAAATTCCCAAACAACAGAGAGAGATGCACCAGAGAAGTACGCAAAAGATAAGAATAATTAAACAAGAGAGAAAGCCAAACACAATTATTTAACGAGATTCGACAATTTGCCTACGTCCTCGGGGCATGGGAGAGAGATCTTATTGGTTTAATAATCAATTACGAGTTACAATTCATAGGGGTTGTACCCCTTAATTTATAACCATAGAGTCTTAGAATTTTAGGAAAGTTCAATTCGATTCAACTCTGAATCAGAAACGGAGCTCGAATCCTGATAGGACAAGCAGATCCAACTGTCGGTCGGTCGACCTACCCTTCCCTTTGGTCGACAAGTCGGTCGATCGAACTCGAGCAGAAACTGGGCTCGTGCCAATCGGTCGATCAGTCGACCCTTAACAGAAACTTGACTTGTGCAGTCGGTCGACCGAACTGCTGCTATGCGTGTCGGTCGACCGGGCAGTCGACCGACCTTCTGTTCTGGCTACATATGGACTGCGTTCTCGCTCTTTTAGACTCTGCTCTCTGCACTATCATTTTCAATGAGTTAAAAACTCTTTCATCAAGCTTTTATCTCCTCTCCCCTTATACGATTTAACCAATCTCCACTTTATTTTCTCCCAATAGTTTCTCTCCACCAAACACTTCCTAAGTTATTTTCTAATCCAGCAGCAAGATAATATGTACTTTGATTCATGAGTATACTTCATCTTTCCATCATAAACAAGCACTCTTTTGCGATGAGAAAAAGTTATGCTTTCATTGGATAAGTATAAAGTAAGCTAATGAAACCGATTGATAACGCCAACGCACGAGCAATTCCCCATCTTCAACAACTTCTCTGCTTAAAACAAGTGTCAAAATACTATTTGTTGCAATAATGGAAAATGTTTTTACCATGATCCAATAGCCTTGGTGATTGTTTTTACCAACGATTTTTTTTTTTTACTCACTAGCAAAACAAACTTGTTGATAGTTGAACGTTTAAGGGATTTGCATCCATCTTTTTTCTCTTTTTCTTCTGCGTTTTATAAATAAAAACTTAACAAAATATTTTTAAATATAAAGAATTAGGGTATGAATCCTTCTTACTCTAGATTAAGACCTTATCTTAAATGAAAATATGAAGAAAAAAATATACACTCTTTCTTTACACGCAATGCTTATGTCTCTCTTTCTTGTATACCATTTGTCAAAATTTTAATTTAAACTAATGAAGTAGCTTGTCATAGCTAACTTCTACTAGATTTCTCTAGGAGAGGTAAACATCGAACACCATTTACTCATAAAATAAAATTATAGAAAAGTTAAAAAACTAAGTTTCATGTATTGTTATGGTTTAAATTTTTAGTGATTTATTGAAGACATGTCATTAGAAGTTAAAGTTTAAAAAGAATTGTTAAAAAGTGCATCTATGATTTCATATTATAAATAATTGAATTGAATTGAATTTATTAATAATTAACATATGCCATTATCTTTTTAAAGCGCGGGCACACCTTTCAAAAAAAAATAATCTTTACATCTAAAGCTTTAATTTTTATATAAATTTTTTATTTTATTTCAAATGCTAGAAACTCTAAGTAATAAAAACTTAAATACAAAAACATTAAATCAGAATTCAAAGAAAATGCCAAATTAGAATTTTTCTAAAGGAAATATTTGTTTGGAGAAACCCACCAGAGAATCGTTGCACACGAGAAAATAGTCACCAATTGACAAGAACAAAAAAAAGAAGAAAGAAAGTCAGAGCACACAAATTTAACGAGATTCGATAATTGCCTGCGTCCCCGTGGCAGAAGGAGAGAGAGATCTTATTAATCAACAATTATAGGATACAATAGTTTGGGACAATGCCCCTCTTTATACAGCCTGAGAATCATTGAAGAAAAGAAAATCAAGAGATCTAAAATCAGATCAGGAACAAAATTATAACCAACTTAGGAAACTGTCAGATCACGCGTCTCGACCAACCAGGCGGTCGACCGCTGGGCAAAACTCGCAAGATCCTTGTTTTGTTAAATCTCAGTCGATCGAACAGGCGGTCGACCGACAGCCTTCTTTCAATTTTGTCTTCCAAGTCGGTCGACACCTTCTCTTCTCTGTGTGCGTGTCGTGCATGTTCGGTTGACTGGGCAGTTGACTTGTCTCCTATCTTTAGTTACGCTTTGATATTTTATCAAGTTTTGGACACACTATTGACCTTCAAATTCTACGCTATCTTCGTCAATGAGTGAAAAAAATTCTGCCATCAAGATTTAACACTCTCTTCCCACAATATTTTTCTTGGTCGGGTTCATTCTAAAAATAATTAATGACCAATATCTTTGTGCATTACACTCGTCTTAATATCTTACTCCTAATAACTTAAAATCGTTTATAAAACAATAAATAGTTATGTTAAAGAAACAAACCGTCTGCCATCAATACACAGTGGAGAAGATCCAGATCCGTGTTTCGCCACCATGACTCGTGCTTTAAACTTTATTATTAATTTTAAATGAAAATTTAAAAAAAAAATTCCCTCAGAAAAAATTAGGCCATTATTACAAGAAAACATGGGTAGAATTAGCACGCAGGTTGCCAGTAGAAACAGAACTTTCTAGATCACCACCCCACCAACGCTCCCCTATTCTCACCGCGAGTGACCGCACCCGCGCCAAACCGGCCCCCGCGGAGCACCACAACTCATCGTCTCCCTCCTTTAAATCTAACCCCACTCGGCAACGCCATCTCAGAGAGAGAGAGAGAGAGAGTGAAGATGGCGGGCTTGAGCGTTCTCTTGGAGGCCCAAAACCCCTTCCCAAAATGCCCCCAGATCATCAGCAAGGCAAACTTAACAAAGAGATTGCCGTCCCCTTCTTCCTCCTCTTCTTCCCATTATGCCCACCCGAGCCCTTTCCTGGAACACTGTTACCTCTGCCGCCAGTGGCTTCTAGAAGGAAAGGACATCTACATGTACAGGTGAGAGAGAGAGAGAGAGAGAGCCGATGTCGCATGTTCCTGCCACCTCTTCCCGGAATAGCCCCAGGCAGCGGCAGGGGCATTTTGGGAACGAGCGAAACCCTTCTGACTGCTCTTCGTTTTCTGTTTGCAGGGGAGATCGGGCGTTCTGTAGTGAGGAGTGCAGGTGCAAGCAGATCTTCATGGACGAGGAGTGCTCGCTGGCGTCGGCCTCGGCAGCGACCGCGGCGAGGCGCCGCCAGAAGAGCCGGCCCGTCACCGGGGGGTTCGCCTAGCGCTGGTTTGACGAAAATGCCCTCGGATTTATTTTTACTCCTTTTTTTTTTTGAGCTTGAAGAACTCAAGAGAGGTGGTATTTGGTTTTGGTTTTGTTTTTGTTTTTTTTTTTTTTTTGAATGTTTTTGCTTGTCGGATAGGGTGAAGCTTGTATTAGTTTTTTTTTTTATAATTATTATATGATATATAAATATAGATATTTGATAGTTACATACTTTAAATTCTTTTTTACTGTAAATTTGGGGCAAGTTCTTTTTTTTTTTTGGATAAATGCAACATAATAACGGTGGAGTGTGTATAACAGCGGCACTGTACTGAACTGAGTGTGTGACACAGTGGTTTAGGGTTGGGTCTCTGAAAAATTCATTGTTGTAATAGAAATAAATTTATATGAAAAAGGTACATCAACAACGGGAACAAAAGCATTTATTTAATATTTGTTTTTCTTTTTTCATGTTATAATATAAGTATTTGTGATCGATAGTAGAAAATACAAGAAAAATATCGCGATACTGTCTTCTGAATACTGTATATAATGAGTGTCACACGGTATTGAAATTTGACGAGATGTTTATGAAATGCCAAAAAAAAAAAAGAAAAGCCATGATCTTATGTGATTTTTTTTAATAGCAAACATTACTAAAAAAAGTCTTATTATTTCAGTTATCTCTCAAAATGATTTTAGAGAGACCTAAAAGAAAGAGGAAATGGAATATAAAAAAGAAAGTGTGTAATCTTTGCTGAGAGCTCATCTTTTTTGTGGGTAAGGTTTTAAGAGGGTAAATTGATTTTTTTTTTTTTTTCCCTCTTATTTTGTGGTTATATAATTTGAAAAACATCACTTTATTCTCCTTCTCTCTCAGACTAGAAGACAAGTGGAGCAGAATGAAGATAAAAATCTCCCAGCTTCCTCCTTTTCAACTTTTTTTTTTTTTTTTCTCTTTAGAAAATCGCCAATGGTTTTGGAGCTCGTTGGATTGATGAGAATCACCATTGCACGGAAGCTCTCTCCATCTTCAAATGGCCCTTTTTTCTTTGTTTCCTTTCACTTATAAAAGTTTATCTGGAGTTTTTCACTCCTCTCTTTTGGCCTCGGCTTCTCATTGTGGATACTATACTCTCTCGCAAATGAACACGGACTGACAGACGTACGGATAAAATTTTTATATGAGTCACGAGAGAAAATCGCTCTTCAACCGATTTTGATAAGAGCCAGAAAATAATTAATGCACACTAGTTTGGGGGGGGGGGGGGGGGGGGTTGAGATGGACACTTTTATATCCTAAATAAGGAACTTCAGTCCCTTTCACTGTGTCCCATCAAGAAAAATATGGGTGAGGTTCATGTGTGTGAGTCACACACACTTTCAGTAAGAGGACCGAATTCAAAAAAATAGTGGGTTCCCATAGAGAATCTGAATTCAAAAAATAGTGATCCTCTTATTATAAGTGTGTGTGACTCACACACATGGTCCGAATCTGAAAAATAGTGGGTTCCCTGTGGGATGGGCTTTGTCCGCTAGAAGTGGTTGCGTAATTCTTTGTTCCAATTTCATGTGTATCAACGGTGGAGCTGCCTGCATAATATAACTCTGGTGATTTTAGGTCAGCTCCATACCTGGATATAAATTTCAACATTATGGAAGTAATCATAGCATCAAGAAAATAAAAAAAAATTAGAGTTTCCAAAGCAAACAACTAATCAAGCTTTCTTCTCAATGGCAAGCATCTACCAGAGTTTTGATCAATTTGCATGCTTGCAAAATAATTTAATTTTATGAAAGAGATAAATTATGTTTGATCTTTATCACAACTTTAGAGTTTTGATGTAGTAAAACTGTGGAAGCGTCTTTGACATGGTATCAGATCAACTCACGTTCAATTCCTACCGAAATGCATTTAAAAAATGAATTTAAAAATAAAAATACCTTTTTGTAAAAGCCTTAGTTTTCAGCTCACAAAAATGACGCTCAGCATGTGAAGATGTGTTAGAATAAATATAAACATGTTACCCTTATGACTTTAATCTTTACCTTAGCTTTGGAGTTGTGCAACGACAGAGATTTTAATAGGAAGAAATGATAACATCAAGAATAATTAAAAGATAAGAGTTTCAGAGGCTCTTTGGATTCAAGGAAGTGGGCGAAGTAAGAAAATGGGGAAGTTTTATTTCTCACTTCCCTATCTATTCAAACACCAGAAAAGAAAAATGAGGAAACCTTTTTGTCTTTTCTCTTTTATACAACTATTTCCTCACTTTCAGGACGTTACAGTTAATTTTGTGGTCATGTGAATCTCATTTGTAATAACTTGTAATTTAAAACAGTTAATTTTGTGATCACGTAATTCTCACTTGTATTCTAATGAGAGTCCAATTTTTAATTTCTTAATTAATTTTTATTTTAATATTATTTTGCGATCAATTTTATGTTCAACTTTTTCGGTTTTACTTCTTATTACCATCCAAACACCAGAAAAGACAAAACATTTTTCAAATTACACTTCCCAACAACATTTAAACACCAAAAAACTTGCTAACCAATTCTCAAGTTCCAAAAGAAACTATCATTACTCCCTCACTTTGTCACTTTCACCCGTAACCAAACAATCCCTTAAGCAAGCAACTAATCTAACTTTTTTTTTTCCCCTAAAGCAAGCATCCAGTAGAGAATGCAACATGTCCCAAATTATTGTACTAATTTATTGATTAAACAACCCCCCCTAACTTTTAATGATAGAAGCATTAATTAAATCACCAAGTTTTGATATTTTGATTGAAAAAAATTAATTTGATGACAGCTGTGGGATTTGAACCCACGCCCTTTCGGACCAGAGCCTAAATCTGGCGCCTTAGACCACTCGGCCAAACTGTCGTGCTATCATCGTATTTTATTTGGCAATATTTAACCATAGACTGTAATTACATTATAATAATATTATTTAGAAATCATCCCAGATACATAATAAATAAAAGGATATAACATACACTGGACTGAGGACTAAGGGCGTGTTTGTTTTCCGTAATTGGCCCGTGAGTGATAAAATGTAATTACAACAAAATCACTTATGGTGCTTGTTTGGGGCCGTAAGTCGTTAAAATGCACCTGCAGCCTAAACAATTAATTTTGTAATCATACAAATTTCACTTACAGCCCACTTACAATACAAACAGTTAATTTTGTGATCATGGAAATCTGTATTGCAGATAGTTAATTGTAACTAGAGTAATATTTTTTTATAAGATTATTTTTTTAAATAAGAGAAATTACTTTTTAATTATTAGATTAAATTTAATTATTAAATTAAAGTATTTTATTAATTATTCTAATAATTTTTATTATTAGATTTTTTAATTACTAGATGAATAATATTAATATGAAATCAATAATATTTTATTATTAAATTATTTTTTAAATTTTGAAATCTAATATTTTTATTATTGACTTTAATAATATTTAATATCAGACTACACTATTAAATTTTTTTAATAATTAATATTACATTACTATTAATATTTTAGTAATATAATATTTTTATTATTTTATAACATTGATATTTAATATTTTTAATAGCCAACATTTTTAACATTTAATATATTTAATATTTAATATTTTGATTATTTAAATATTTAGTATTTACATTTTAATATTTACATTTTTAATATTTTGCTATTTTTTATATTTAATATGTTTAAATCATTAAACAATTAGTTTTGTGGGCAAAATTTTCACTTATGACGTACAAATTACGAACTAAATACCATAAAATACATTATACTTTCTTACTTATAATTTCACATTACTAATTAAACGCTGTAAAACTTACTTGCGTAAAACTCACTTACAACTGTAAAGAGTTACCACTTAAGACTTACGACTTACGGTCACCTATAGTAGCCAAACAAATCTTAAGAATATAACACATTTATTGAGATTTGAGGATATCATCAATATAAATATTAAATAGATGATGCAGTTCCTTTAAACGCTCAAGGGCAAAGCCTAGGCCTGCTTTGGACTTTCGGAAGGAAAATGATAAGAAATTAAGGAAAAAAAAGAGGGAAGCTTCACAAAAAGAAAATCCATAAGCTGTGGCTGTTGATCGAGCATTATTGGTTACAATCTACATGCGAGAAAGTGACATAAAAACAGATTTTCTTCATAAAGCGGTGACAATTTCTTTGAGCTTTTTCATTTAATTAGTTTCCTCTCGCGCAAGCTTGAGCTCTCAATTCTTAATTTGAGCTATAGAAATTTTATTTGTGAGAAAATTTTTAACGATCGATTGTGATCACAAATCCTGGGTTGCAAAAGGTTGAACGGAGAGCAGTAGGTTATATATTTTTTTTCCCCATGATGTATGTTATCAGCGTTAGTATTCAGTTATGGTGAGTTATTTTAGCTCAAAACCTCGGTAGATTACACGTTACAGATGTTTTTCCAGTATGTTGTCGAGGAGGTAGATTACAAGTTAAAGCCCAGGAGGTTCAATGTCATCAAAGATGTTTGTGTTTGGATATTTAAACCCTTTTTTCTTTAAAATTAAAAAAATATAATAATTAAAACTTAGCACAAATCTAATTAAATGTGTATCAATCATTAAACATGCAACAAAATTAAATAAAGAGAAAGATCGCTGGCCTGCGAGATGTAGTCGTGTGACGCACTGCCCTAAAAGACAAATGGCCGGTCCTCTCGTCCGGACGTCGAATTTGGTCTCGTCAACTAGCGGTAAAGACTCCCCCGGAATTACCAGCCCCTGAGCTTGGGTGTCCGATAACTAGCGGTAAAGACTCCCCTAGAATTACCAGCCCCTGGGCTTGGGTGCCCGTCAACTAACGGTAAAGACTTTTCCGGAATCACCAGCCCCTGGGCTGAGACGCCAGCACCAGGTCTCAGGCCTTTGCTTAGATTCAGAACTGTTGCCCAAGAAAGAAGAAGAAAATTTAATTTAAGCTGAAGCTGCCCAAGAAAGAAGTAGAAAATTTAATTTAAGCTGAAGCTGCCCAAGAAAGAAGTAGAAAATTTAATTTAAGCTGAAGCCCTTCTCACGAAGAGTAACCTTCAAAAGAAATTTCAAAGAGAAAGAAGAGAAAATGAGAACTGTAAGTTGAAAACTGAATAGGTTCTATTTATAAGCTTAGAACCCCAGTTGTTATAACAATTTTAACAAAAAATCTAAACTGTTGAGATATTTTGCCAACTAATTTAGATCCTGTGATTTGATCAAAGTTGACTTAATAAAACAAAATCTGAAATGAATGTTTTTTTCTTTTTATTTTAATTCAAAAATTTAACAGTTTGATCAGGAGCTTTCAGACTTTGAAACCATATCTAAAATCTTTGAACTGTCTTATCTGTAAGACTCTCAGAACGAGTTGCTGAAACCAATACAAACAGTTCATTTAGCTGTGCTTATTGGAGTGCAAATATGAATGAATCATGAAACCATTATTTTTTTTTTTAGTTGATGTTGAAAGGCATGCGAGAGACTTTATGGAAGCCGCAAAGAAGCTTCAGCTATATTTTATCGGGTTATCAACATACGAAGGAAGAAATTTTGCGGAAGGCACAGCAATTAGCATCCACTTGTAACTAATAACAAGAGTATTAGCAGCAAGAAAGAAAAACTCTTAACATTAAGAGTATTAGCATATGATTCTTTTCTCTGATTGCCAGACTATGGGTAATGTTTACAAGAGATCTTCATTTCCGTCTTTGTTTCTTTTCTTTTTGTTTTTTGATGAGTCTTGTTTAGAGGATTACACAGGCGGACGGAATCAGGAATAACTTTTAGGATGGGCTGTAATTTTTTACAACATATACTTATGAATTATATGAATTTGCTAAAAGAATAAAACAGTATTCTCCACTAAATCAAGAGTTGAATTAGGAATAAATTTGCTAAAAGAAAATCAAAATAGAAAAGGTTCTAACACAATATATGAGAATGAACAAAAATAGAAATGAGTTTAATACAATATGTGAAAAAATGGGCCGCGCTACAGCCCGGCCCAGCCCAACCCACCATTGGGTCCGCCCATGGAGGATTATGTTCTTTTGTTTAGAGATAATGTAAATTTGGGCCTTGGGTTTCTATTCTATTTCTGTTACCTGAAGCAAAGCAGTTTGAACGTTGTCTTCGCTATCACTCGTGCTCATATTGCTCCATTTGATCTTTTCTTACGATTGTTTGACAATTAATTGTAGTTTGCACTTGAACCTGAGACTCTCTATAATCTATTCTCATCTTTTTTGCGAGTGCCTTGGGCCTCATTGGCTAGTAACAATAAACTGTTATGACATGTTCTGTTGGTCCCTATGTTTCTCTAAAAAACAGAAAAGAAATATTTGCTCTCTCCAAAAAAACAGAAAAAAAATTATGTACAGCCAACTACATCACCTCATCATTAAAACAGAGACTGTATTTTACCGATTTTCTCCCTGGACTTATATAGAAACTATTCGTCTTCATCTGCACGAGAGAGGAAGAGAGAGAGAGAGAGCAGTGTTAACTTTCTCCTTCTTCCTTTCTTAGCTCCCCTCCTCCTTCTTTCTTCTCCCTCCTCCTTCTTACCAATCGGTCAGCTTCTCATCGGCAACGACAATATACTAATAAATGTCTACATTTTACTCCAAACAACATTCAAGTACAGTCCTTCCTCCGAAATAAATCACAATTATCCATATGTTGTATAAACATATTTCAATGATCACTTGTTGCTAGTTGCTACACAAAAAGATACATATACTTGTTAATTTTCTTCTATTGAACATGAGTCATAAATCATAGTCTGAATTAGGGCTTCACTTGGTTTATAGATATTTGTAGGCTCAAATGGGATTTTATTTTTAGTGGGACCCATTCCCTCACTACCTGAGCCCCTTTGGGTTCATCATCTCGGACTCGATTCGACCATCCCAAAATTTTCACAGCAGCAGCAGCCAGCACCACGCACAAAAACATCGCAGAAAAGTCCGCTCGCAAATGGAGTGAAGAGAGGAATGGCTCGCCTCCTTCTCTCGCTGCCCCTGCTCTTCTTCAACCTTCTCGTTCCCATCACCGCCGGTAACACCCCTCTCCTCTCTCTCTCTCTCTCTCATGGTTTTAGATTGAAGTTTTGTTGGATTCTTCGTCTGGCGATCTAGGGTTCGCATCATTTCATGAATAATTAGGTTTGCACACTGAAAATTAGTCTTCGCAGCAGCAAAATTTAAGATTTTTCGTGACTGTAGCGTATAAGTATCAATAAATCGGGAAATTTGTTAGCCAAGAGTTCAAATTTAGGGCTTTTTGACATGTCCAACACTTTATATATGTATATAGATGATAATAATATACTTATGGATTGGATCAGTTGAGGGTCTAATCAATTCTATCAATTTAAGTTATTCGTGTGTTTCTTTTGCACTTACAAGTTATAAGAATTTCTGGAGTCGGTTCTTTTCGGAGGGACTGCTTGCCAAAGTAAAATGTTGGTTCAAAGATGGCTAGATGAGTCTTATTTCATTGTTACCGATGAGAGTTTTAAGCAATATGTTACTTGAAATGTATAATAGTTTTTATTTTTTTTTAATAGAAATTACATACACGGTCACTTCATATCATACAGCGTGATAAGATAGATGATTCTTGTGAGTGGACATAACAGGTGCTAAAGTAATAAGTTAGGCAAATGGTTACAATATTTTTAGATAATGGAAAGATTGCGCTAGATTTTCCAAGATGCTTGGAACATGACCCATTTCAATTTTCTACATACTATTCGTGCAAGTCTCATCAGTCATTCAAAAATAACAAAATGTTTATCGTGTTGATCACAATTTCTTTGCATTATATTCATATATGTGTTTTAAGATCTTCTTTAGATTAGAAGCTGTTTCACCGTGCTATTGTTTGTCTTGTCGATATAGAGATATCTAGCAGACTACCAGTGACCATGTTGCTTGCGAATTTTTAACAAAAAGCAATGTTTGTTGATTATTCAACTGTATTAGTGAACAGTGCTTTTGTACAGTAACTAAGAGCTTTTAATTGCAAAGCCATGGAAAATGCTTGCTAGCACGGGACACAAAATGGGTCCACTTGGAAGAAAAAGGTGATTTTCTAGATTACAGATTTCTAGCTTATATGAGCTTAAAATGATGGAATGAAACTAAAGAAAGGTGTATACTATATAGATTAGCAAAAAATTGTACGCTTAATTAGATGGTTGGAGGACTTGGAATCTCATGAAAGTTACTTGCTTACTCAAATCACATGAAGAGAAGAAACGTGAGGAAAAAAGCGGAATCCTTAAAAAGAAGTCTATTGACTTGTATGGATAGGGATACTCGAAATCAAAAGCATGTGAATTTTCAAAGCATGTGAAACCTGACCACCAAGGATGACTTTACCACTAGCATTGGATAGAATACTTGGAAGAAGCACTGAATCAATCCGTGATTCTAATAGAAGAAAGATACTGCATGTTTTGGTTGATCAGATGTTATGTAGTGTGTTTTCTGGTGGGAAAAAAGAGGGGACTTTTGAACCAGTCTGGCTCAAGATTTGCTTGCCTGGCCAACGTAAGGTTCGTCTAGGAGGCTTTACCCCATAGTACTTAAAATTTTGATTGGACAAGAGTGTGGCCTGGTAAGCTTCAATTGATTTTTAGAAGTGCCTGGAACTATAAACGGATACAAGATTTACATTTGAACTTGGTTTTGGTTATGCAGGTAATATTGGATCTAATTTTTAAACTTATTTTGATGGTAAAGATATTTGATAATTGTCAGTTTGGACATTTTAGCATCCTCACAAAATTCTCTCCTAGATTTTTCCAATGTCATTACATCATATTAGTTCTGGGCATCCACTAGTTATTTTATTTTCAACTTATATGCATGGTTTGCTGGTAATTTGATATTATACAAGAAACTGTATTCATTGGGTGTGTAAAGACATACTATTTTGATATTTACTAAAATGTTGAGGGAATTCAGGATTTGGCCCTCTTTGCAATCTGGATTTTGTGAGATTTGGTGAATTCATCAAGTCGGTTGAATGCCATAAACACTAGCTGTAAGCAGGTGGTTAAGCCAGGTCCAGCTCGTAACACATTTCAATGTGTTTTACCCATACATGTGGTGTAAAAAAAACTTTATGCCAATTTTGAGATGTTGATTCTGCCAACATTTAATGCATTGGTAAAGCCATCAAGTTTTCTTGAAATTTAGTTTCTTGGTAGTTAATCGGTATTAAATAACATCTAATGTTATGGATTTTCTTATAGGGTTGCCTATTTTAAATTTAGGGTGATAATATTTGTGTTTTAATGCTACAATATTAGCTCCCCCCCTCCCCCCGTCCTTTTGCTAGTAAGGCGGGCTTCAGTGGGAGCTGGGTGGGTGAAAAACAAGAAAAGTAAGTAGCTGAATTAAATTTTTTATGATGTTAGTATTGGAAAATGGGATATCAGAATTAGTGGATTAGGAATTCTACAACGCAATTGGTTTTGAGCTTATCAAAATATTTTCTGAACAATGGAAAAAGAGGACATTTCGAATAGCTTTGGAGCTGTGATCAAAGAGAAACGTAGCTTTTGGGTGAGTTGTACCTCTTGGGTGTGTCGTGTAGTCGGTGTGCCTACCTTGGTGACTTTAGGAATATATGTGATGTAAAACGGTGCGTGCGTGTCGTGTAGGGAACCAGTGATATAAACAAACTCGCCACGTTTCACTAAATAAAACGATCTTCGACAGGAAAGCAATGAAAAACTAATAATGTCAAACAGATGGAATTTTAACAAAGTATTGCATACTTGGTTTGAACATTTTAATTCTCAATTAAATCTAATTATAATACATATATCATGCATGATTAGTTTTATTATCAATATCAATGATAAGCGATCAAAGGAATTGCAGAGTCACACATCTCACCATATAGTGGACAACATGAGATAGAGATAATATCTTAGAGATGAATTAACTGATGTGTAGTTTAACTAATTATTAGAATGCGTTGAAATCAACTCACAGACAAAGAACTCGCTGTCGCACTCCAATAAGGATGTAAATAACTCGACAGTGGACATGAAAGGTCGTTTGGTGCAGTGAAGTGGTGGTCGATGGACTTGTGGTTGAAAGAGGAGGGACTGTAGTTGTTGCTGCTGGATTCTGCTGCTACTGCCGCTGGATTCTGCTGCTGTAGTCGCTGTTGTCGCTGGATTTTGCTGCTGGTGCTGTGCGCTGCTGCTGTAGCTGCTGCTGTGCGCTGCCGCGTTGCTGCTGCTGCAAGTTACTGTTGCTACTGCTGCTGCTTGTTGATGCAACTGCTGCTGGATGCTGCTGCTGGTGCTGCTACTGGCTGCTGCTGTAGGTATTGATAGAGAAAACAGAGAGAGGGGGAGAGCCAGGGAAGAGAGAGCCAGGGAGGGGAGATATTCTTTCATTTTTTTCTTCTTCATTCATCATTTTTGTTCACAAAGGAGTAGAAAGGAGAAGGGAAGAATGCAAAGAGAAGGCAACAAGGTTAGAAGGCAAAGAGTGTTCATTGTCATCCATCATCTCCAAACAAGTACACAACCATGCCTTATATAGGCTATATGTTACAACTACCACACAACTACTAGTAACTTCCCACTACATGTAGTTACACACTCATAACTACACCACTACTACACATGATGATCATAACTATCACCACTACACAACTGAAATACATGCAAATACAAAAGAAAATACAAGTAAATACAGAAAAAATACACTGAAATACAAATAAAAGTTAAGGCTCAAATGTTCTCATCAATTCTCCCCAGATGGGAGAGAACTCGACCTCGTCGAGTCAACTGCAGAGCTGCTCTCTTACTGCTGTAAGTTTATTTCTTGCATCTCAGATTACTAGTCAAGCTGCACGTAATTTCATCATCTAAAATGTTATCAATTTTTTCTGCTGTATAAAAATGATATCTGAAAGTGAAAAAGTGAAGGACTCTCAAAATTGGCTCAGGATAAGGCTCATCAATCAGTGGATTTTTTATGAATAATCATGACGTTGTAAACCACTTAGTCTTCAATATTGAAAATAGAACTGATGTCAAATTTATAACATAAGTATTGTAATTTAAATTCTTTTAAGATTTTGAAAAGTCTAGCACTACGGGCATGCAAATCTTTAACAGTTTCCTAGAGAAACTATTTCGGACGAATCTGAACCATCACAAAATTGTCAACACTAAAAGTTTTAAATTTCTTTCCTGATGTCAGACCATAACTTATAGTTAGCGTTGCTTGTTCAAATATATCACTGATTTCCCATGTGTAGAACTTGCATGTGTGTGGTAAAATATGATGCAGACTCAGATGTTTAGACCTAAAATGTAGACTCAGAAACTCTATAATGAAGTGCAGTAGAGAACTTAACTTAGTGCCTATCATTGCTAAAGAGTCTTCCCAAAAGATAGCCAGTGAACTTTGACTCTCTATTGGATATTAAAGTTTTAGGCACTTGGTTAAGTGGTCATCAATATACACGACCTCGATCAAAAGGGATTATCAAGCGAATCATCCTAACTGTGTGTGGTAATTTACTTGTTATTTTAATGACGTCAAGTGAGATCCTAACAGGTAAAGCTTGAAGGAAAGCACATCTAGGTTTAACTGTAATGGCAGAAAAGTTTATAATATATAGAACATTAGTTTCTTCCATAATGGTACCTTCAAATCTTTGACTATAGATTGACCATATTGAAAAGGGGACACCTAGAGGGGGGGTGAATAGGTGTTAGTGCTAATCTAAAACTTAATGTAAAACTAAGTGCGCTAAATGCGGAAGCTAATGCAAATGTTGCACAAACTAATACAATACAACAAGTGTAGCCGAATTCCCCTTGCGAGGCTCTGGACTACTCTTGATTCCCCTTGAAATGGGTTGAGGCGCTATGTGAAGCTCTTGTTGGATGAGTATAAGTTAGGCACACACACTCAAGCAATTCAAGCAATGTGCACACACAATCAAGCCAAGCAATTAAGGATAGAGCAATATGGATTATGCAAGGCACAACACAAGCAAATAAATATGATATGACAAGATGAATTATGCTCAACACAAGCAAATATGATATGAATGAAGTATGATGGTTTGCATAAATGTAAAGAGAGAGAGTTTAGAGACAAATGGATCAAACGCAAACACAATAATATGTTTCGAGGTTCGAGCACCCTTGCTCTACATCCCCGCCTACACCACCGTGTAGGATTTCCAATCCACTATACCGTCCACCGAGGACTCCCACCGAGGGAACCTTCACCGAGAAGGATTTTTACAACAAGGGAGTACCGAACTCCTCTCTCAAACAACCGCCTCACAACCGAGGGGTAGGCCCTTAGCCAAACAACCACAACAACCAACACCTCTACCGAAGAGGGTTTACAACCAAACTCCACCTCTCACTAGAGGGAGAAAACCAATCACCCGATCACCTCTACCTAAGAGGGATACACAAAGAATAAGGGTGTACAACAAGTGGTTTCTTTCAACCACAAACAATCTCTCTTTTCTTTTCTCTTTTTCCACAAAACAAATGATCCTAATAGATTAGGATAGAAGATAGCTCAAGTGTGGAAACTAGGTGTTTTTGGAAACAAGCAACAAAGAAAACTAATTGGGAAATCTCTTATAAAAGATAGAAAATGAAAGATCAAATCAATATCCCAAAACCTAGTTTTCTTTGATTTTTCAAAAACCCAAAAACAATAAAGATTGGAAGTTTAAAGCACTAAACTCTTTTTAAAACTCTTTTAAAACAATAGAGAAAGTCTGGAAATTTTGTCTCTAAAAACCTTGGCCAAAACCCAAAGAGATGGGGTTTTTATAGGCCCATCAGAAAACTAGCCGTTAGAGCTGTGCTGGCAGCTCTGACAGGCAACGGTCGACCGGCCATGTCGACCGCCAACGGTCAGAAATATGACCGTTGGGCAACAGCGGTCGACCGGCCCGGTCGACCGAAACAAACAGAGAGCAGAACTCTCTGCAGCGGTCGACCGCTCGGTCGACCCAAACAAACAGAGAGCAGAGCTCTCAGACCCGGTCGACCGGCCCGGTCGACCGTTTCAGGGACTGCAAACGTGCACAGATCTGTGCACGCCCGGTCGACCGGCCCGGTCGACCGGATTTAAGCCAAGTCGACTAATAACCTGGCTTAGTCGACTGGTTGAGTCCTGGACCTGAAAACTGAGTTTGAAAACTTGGGAAAAATATTTTATAAAAATCTTTTAATACTTCTAAAAATCACCAAAAAATATTTTTATCATTTTATATCAAAACTTAAACAAGTGATAAAAATTTCAAGACATATATCAATCATATCAATTCATTTTCGAGTCTTGCAAATTTTATTAAAAACAAAACTTGTATTTTCATCAAAGAGATGTTAAGCTCAAAATCAAGTTTGATAAAAGTTAAGCATGCATGTATAGAGTGAAACAACTATACATATATCAATTAAACTTGTTTTGATAAACTATTCATGAAAACCAAATCCAAAACATGAAAACGTGTGTGTTGTGTGCACTTGAGCATATCAACTATTCTAAGCTTTATAAATGGATCTAAACACACTATCTAAACTATGGATACCTAAGTCCTCTTGACGATCTTCATCTTCAAGTAGACTTGCTCCAAAACTCCATCCATGGGCTAGGCAATGTGTGATCTTGAAGCTTTGGCCCTGGAATCATCATGAAAAGCTTCTAAACACCTTGTTGAAGCTAATCACCAACTAATATCTTGGTTAATGATCTGAAACTTAAACAACACAAGATTATTAGTAAACATAACTATATGAGTTAATCATCATCAAAACTAGAGTGGAAGGCCTTTGGGCCAACACATATATGGTAAAATTCCTGATCTGTCCTACATTCTTTGTCACTATATAGTTCCAAAACTTTTCCTCATAGACATGGACGTTTATTGGGATAAGGAATTGTGGTTTGCCCTCTAGTGACAACTCATCAACCTGCTTTTCAAATTCAATTTTCTCGGTAGGATTCAACCTAAGGTGTGGCAAGTCGGGAAGGCTAGCCTCTGGTGTTAAGTCAACAACATGTTGGATATCACGTGTCAGTGGTAGCTTGTGCAGGAGGTGATGGGGACATCACACCAGTATTAATTATTTTTTTATGCCTGTCTATTTTTGAGTTTAGCCTTTTCTTTTATTATAAAACTTAGTCCCACATCGGTTGTGATGGGGAAGTTCACTTTGTAAGAGCCTATATAAAGAGGCTCAACTCAATGAATAAACAGACAATGATTAAATAAAACTTTTTCAGTTAAAATTTTCAGAGCTCCTGGGTTCTTGAGATTGGGGTGTGAAGCCCGTGGTGCAAGGGGTGTGAAGCCGCGTAAGGGGTGCGAAGCCCAAAGTTATCTGGTTCTTTCTCCAACCCTAATCTCTCTTTTCATTTTATTTCTTGTAAACCCTAGTTTTCTTTTTTATTTGTATTCGAAGGTGATTGCGATCCTGTATTACATCAATTTGGTATGAGAGCTTTGGTCCCAATCCCTTTCGAATTTCTTCTCTTCCCCCAAATCCTAAATTTAGATCTGGATCTCTAGGTCTAGATCTAGTCTAGATCTACTTTGTAAAAAAAAAAAAAATCCGATTATTGTTAGATCTAGATCTAAATCTATATTTAGATCTACTCTGTAAAAAAAAAATCGATTACTGTTACATTTTGATCTAGATTTACTTTGGAAAAAAAAGAAAAAAGAAGGGAAAAACAGAAAAAAACAGAAAAACAGAAAAAAAACAGAAAAGAAAAAGAGGGGAAAAAAACAAAAAAGAGAGGAATTTTTAAAAAAGTTACTGTTCACCGTGAACAGTAATTACTATTCATCCGGTTACTGTTCACAGTGAACAATAACCGCCATCTCCCACCCCAACCAGTCCGGAATCTGTTTCTCGCCCGTTCAGAGTCCGTTTTGAGCTCTGTTCGAAGCGTTGAGTTCGTGACTGAGCCCCAAAGCCATTACAAAGATTCCATAGCACTTGAGCAACAGATCTGACCTCCACTAGCTCGTATTTGGCACCAGTACTGTCCCAGCAGCAGAGAATCAATGTTCTGACACATCTTCAGCCCAATTTGAGTCCAATTCGAGCTACCGATTTATTGGGTAGCCTCTGATCTTTATGCATTGAGTTTTATTCATGGGATTTTACTTTTGTGGCAAATACATTTATACTGATGGGGATGAAAAGGAGGTTGAAAGTGACATGTATGCAGCTCTCCCGTATTTTTGGGTTTTTATGATCAAGATGGGTATGAAAAGTGGGAAAACCATCTTGAGCATTTCTTCAGGTATTTCTCCTTGACACCTGCGCAGAAGTGTCATTATGCCCAAATGAAGTTAGCTGGAGAAGCTTATTGGTGGTGGGAAGAATCATATCGACTGTCGAGATTGGCTTATCCTACAAGAACTTCTTCATGCCCGGTATGCTCCACACCTCGAGGGGCCACAATTCAGCGATTTGATTGCTGAATGTAAGATCCTCGCTGGCATGGTTAAGATACTAGAAAGCAAGGCGATAAATGCTGTTGACAATCCAGAATCAGAGCCAGAAATTGATGACGATCTAGAGCCAAAGCCAGAAGTTGATGATAAGCCAGAGCCAAGACCAGATATTTTTGCTGAGTCGGTGTCACAACAAGAAGAGGTTTCCTCACAGCCTATGGAAGTTGAAGGTCTCCCTGTTGAGACCCTTGTAGATGTTCTAGCGGAGCCTACTTTGAAGCTAGTACCACCGTTGTCAGATATGAGTGTATCATTTTTTTGAGATCACCTGAGGTGTACGACCCATTGCAGATATGTCTACAGGAGCCAGGCTTACAAGTGATCAGGGTATTTATGGTGCAAAGTGCAATCTGTTCAGTTTTCATCATGGATGACGTGTCTCAGTCTGCTATTGGTGTCTTGATCAAGCTGTTATTCTTTATCGCTCCGACACGGAGACCAGTTCCACCTCCACCACCTTTGTCTCGATGTGATGCATTAGTGTCACTGTCACGGCCACCACCATGGCCCGATTGAGATGCTTCATGAGAGGTGTCCTCACTCGACAGGGTCGACTCTCTCCCACCCCGGGGGAAATGATGGGGACATCACACCAGTACTAATTATTTTTTTATGCCTTAGTCTATTTTTGAGTTTAGCCTTTTCTTTTATTATAAAACTTAGTCCCACATCGGTTGTGATGGGGAAGTTCACTTTGTAAGAGCCTATATAAAGAGGCTCAACTCAATGAATAAACAGACAATGATTAAATAAAACTTTTCCAGTTAAAATTTTCAGAGCTCTTGGGTTCTTGAGATTGGGGTGTGAAGCCCGTGGTGCAAGGGGTGTGAAGCTCGCGTAAGGGGTGCGAAGCCCAAAGTTATCTGGTTCTTTCTCCAACCCTAATCTCTCTTTTCATTTTATTTCTTGTAAACCCTAGTTTTCTTTTTATTTGTATTCGACGGTGATTGCGATCCTGTATTACATCAGGAGGTCTTCAGCCAAGACATCATCAAACTCTATAGTTACAGTGGTGACTTCGGAGAGAAACATGGTATTGTCAGTAAACTCCGTAGGCACTAGGATCACCTCGAGAGGACTCGAAGTACTAGATTTCTCAATGTCATCACCTTGGATTTCTTCGTCAGAGACATAGTTTTCAGGTTCTTCTACCTGGTAAATGAATTCTTCAGAGTCAGTTGACTCTGTTATAGACAGTTTATCAGTAGCAACTATGAATGAGCTCGGTGTCGACAGTAGAGGAGGAAGGTGCTGATGACTAGGGCAGATAACGACACTAAGAGTTGGGAGTAAAGGAGGAAGGGACTCTGAATTTGTAATAGATGGTTCCTTAACTTTAGTTACTATGACTGGCTTTGGACAATTGACCACAACGTGCTCATGACCCTGACACTTGTTATCCTGGATTGCAGGATGATAAGAGGTGGACTTGAATACCTGATCCAACTTAGTGATGCAACTCAAAATTTCATCTAGCCTTTGGAGGAGTTTGGAGTTGGTGTCCATATTAGCAGTTTGGGATTCACTGGACATTTTTTTACCTAATGCATGGTATTCCTGCCTAAACCGTGCTCTGATACCAAACTGATGTGAAACGGTGCGTGTGTGTCATGTAGGGAACTAGTGATATAATCAAACTCGTCACGTTTCACCAAATAAAACGATCTTTGGCAGGAAAGCAATGAAAAACTAACAATATCAAACAGATGGGTTTTTAACAAAGTATTGCATACTTAGTTTGAACATTTCAATTCTCAATTAAATCTAATTATAATACATATATCATGCATGATAAGTTCTATTATCAATATCAATGATACGCGATCAAAGGAATTGCAGAGTCACACATCTCACCATATAGTGGACAACATGAGATAGAGATAATATCTTAGAGATGAATTCACTGATATGTAGTTCAACTAATTATTAAAATGCGTTGAAATCAACTCACAAACATAATTCGCTGTCGTACTCCATTAAGGATGTAAATAACTCGACGGTGGACATGAAAGGTCGTTGTTTGGTGCAGTGAAGTGCTGGTCGATGGACTTGTGGTTGAAAGAGGAGGGACTGTAGTTGTTGTTGCTGGATTTTGCTGTTGTTGCTGCTGGATTTTGATGCTATTGCTGCTGGATTCTGCTGCTGGAGTCACTGCTGTCGCTGGATTTTGCTGTTGCTGTCGCTGGACTTCACTGCTGAAGCTGCTGCTGCTTCTGCTGTTCTGCTGCTCTACTGCTGTTGCTGATCTGCTGTTGCTGATCTGCTGCAGCTGCTGCTTGTTGATGCAACTGTTGTTGGATGCTGCTATTGGTGCTGCTACTGGCTGCTGCTGTAGGTACTGATAGAGAAAACAGAGAGAGGGAGAGGGTCAGAAAAAGAGAGCCAGGGAGGGGAGATTTTCTTTCATTTTTTTCTTCTTCATTCATCATTCTTGTTCACAAAGGAGTAGAGAGGAGAAGGGAAGAATGCAAAGAGAAGGCAACAAAGTTAGAAGGCAAAGAGTGTTCCTTATCATCCATCATCTCCAAACAAGTATACAACCATGCCTCATATAGGTTATAAGTTACAACTACCACACAACTACCCATAACTTCCCACTACATTATACACTCATAACTACACCACTATTACACATGATGGTCATAACTACCACCACTACACAACTGAAATACATGCAAATACAAAAGAAAATATAAGTAAATACAGTAAAAAAATACACTGAAATACAAATAAAAGTTAAGGCTCATATGTTCTCATCAATATGGATATAATTGGGAACTAGATCTGGACTTAAAGAAAATTTTAAAAACAGTGGCCAGACAGGCAATAATAATGCATTCTTTGGAATAGTGGGCAATCGACAGGACGCAAGCAAATAAGATGATTGTACCTGAACGAGAATGATAAATGACCGTGATGAAAGACCAGGAAGTATTTTATGATGAAATACAGGAGGGGATTTAGGAATTGAGCTAATTGAAGAAAACGTGTGTACGCATGCAAAGTAAAGACATTGTGAGGCCTTAAATTTGTGTTGGAAGAAAAGATTAAAAGAGAGGAGAGAAAGATCTAAGCTCACTTAGATAGATGCCCAGGAAAGAATTTCATAAACCCTCCAAGACATTGCCATTTGTCAAAGAAGGATGTTTTACAGCCATAACGTCTGTTATCATAAACATATTTGAAAATTTGATTACGTTTATAGATGCATCACTGCTACATGTGTAACATGTACAAATTTGATAAACATGTTTATGATAACAAGGTGGATATTTGGAGTTACATGTTGTAGATGCTCATAGAATTTAACACCAACTATACATAATTCAAACCATTAACAAAGTTCCAGAATGTAAACATAATTTTAGATTTTAGTGCATGTAAAATTTCATGAACAAACTGGAGATATAAACCTATATCTACTGTTAGATACAGCGTAACTTGCAAAACTCATTCTACTACGGCAAATAGGCTGGGACTGAATGCGGAACAGAATCCTTGTGAGCTTCGTGGACATTTATAGTGCTGGTTGAGTGCCTTTGAGGATGGAGAGCATGCATCAGATAATGCAAAAAAAAAATAAACACATGCTTCTTGAAATTTATTTTTCCTCATTAAAAGTTTCAATTAAAATTTTACTTGATGTACTTTTGAACATTGTTATTTTGACGTAGGATGGAAGGGAAAAGATTGGGGTTTTGAAAATAGGGAAAGAAATTAGGGTTTGTGAAATTGAAAAAAAAGAGAGATAAAGATGGATTCAGATCTCTCACCCAGATGATCTCTCAACCACTTTTGCAACTCACAAAAACTTTATGGAGTTCAACAAATTATCTAAACAAGGGTTTTTATATTTTATTAACTCTCAACTTCAATAGTAGTCTTGGCCTTATATAGGCGTACATCAAGCGGAAGATTCCTATAACAACCAATATGGGACTAAACATAAACTAAATAAAGCAACCAAAAATAAACTAAAATAAAAGCATAACTAAGATAACGATGTTTCCATCATTGATGCAAGACGGAAGGGAAAAGATTGGGGTTTTGGAATTTGGAAAAGAAATTAGGATTTGTGAAATTGAAAAAAATAAAGATGGATTCGAATATCTTACCCAGGTGATATCTCACCCAATTTTGCAACTCATTCACAAAAGATTTAGGAAGTTCAACAAATCATCATATTAAACAAGAATTTTCATAAACTGAATATCTCATTAACTCTCAACTTCAATAGTAGTTTTTGGTTTTATATAGACCTACATTAAGTGGAAGATTCCCACCATAACTAATGTGAGACTAAAATAAACTAAATAAAGCAACCAAAAATAAACTAAAATAAAAGCACAACATAACGATGTCTCATCATTCTTCCCGGTTTGAAAGCATTCGTCTCTGGTGAATGCAATGATAACATATGTCAAGCATGTCCGGGTCAAACTGAACAATCTCCTCACATGAAGCATCTCAATTAGGCCATAGTGGTGGTCGTAGAACCAACATTTGTGCATCAAATCTGAACCTAGGTGGTAGAGGTAAAACTGATCTCTGTGACGAATCAGCTGCAGTCGATGGTAAATCTAGAGAGGCACGTGTATCAGAAAGAATCGAATCCTCTCCAATGAAAACCAGACTGATACCAAGATCCCATGAGATATCCAACTCATAAGTAATGGAATCAATCATCTTCAAAACTTATAGAAACTTGTACGTCAAGTGTGCAACTTTCTTACAGTTTCTAGAGGAAACTTTTCAAAGTGAATCATAACTATCACTTCATCAACTGCAAATTCTTGTAAAATGCTATATGGATATGTAGCAAATTTGTAGTCATCATTGCAATCTCTATCTATCTAGGGACCCCATCATGTGCAACAAGCAAATGCAACGCATCAGACTCATTAGTATTTTCCTTGTGAATACAGATATCATTAGGTAAGTGTGTACTAGACTTCATTAACACATCCACAGCATCACTAGTACCCTCAGAAGAAATATGGATCTCATTAAGAGTCGTTGTACTGGAATCCTTAATGACACTAGTAATATCGAAAGGAACGCAGACATCCTCAACAATCCTCGAGTCATTAACATCATCACTAGGCACAATATTAACATGTCGACTCTTCGAGAGGCATCGGTTTGAGATTCTATCCTCGAGTCATGATTCTATCCTTTCTAACTGTGAATTGAGATTTCGAAGTTGTCTAAGCATATGATCAAGCTTATCTGACATGTCAGTCTGGTTGTTATCTTGATTATTTATGATGGCTTATACGACTTTTCATTACGAAACATGCACCAATCTAAGACGCAAATGCAAAAACCAAACAAACAAGCGGGTGCAATGCAAAAGCCTAAACTCAAAAAAAACTAAATCATGCATTAAATGATGAAAAATTAAAATCTCCTAAAAGCTCAATTTCTAAATGCAAGGAAACTGCAATTCTAAAATGATAAAAATAACAAACAATGGTGCAAACCACTAGAAAGAAGTAAATCACAATGCCGCCAATCAAATTATTGTAGTCCAATAGTATTTGCAACAATTTATCAATTGAAAATTCAGCTCAAGTCAGATTTCACCTAAGGGGGTCACGGTGAGTAGTTCACGCCCAAATATAGACTCATGTAGGATTCCTCGGAGGTTTACTCAACCAAGAACAGAATATCACACACGAAAATCCTAGAATAGAACAATGATACTGTAAACTTGCTTGTAAAGATTTGGAGTATTGTAGATGCTTCAAGTATGCATATTGTAGATGCGGATTCAGGTATTGTAGATGATTCAGGTCTGGAAATTGGTTGCATACATGAACTTGATTTGAGACAAACCGGGCTGGGTTGGATCTTGAGGCACAATAATCGGGTCTGAACCCGATTGGACTTGTTTGTTGGCGGTGTTGAGGCGTAGCGGGGAGGCGATGCTGGTGGATTATGTTGTTGGCAGTGTTGGAGAGATGATGGCGTCGAATCGGGGTCACAGAGATGGCGGCGAGGTCGTCATTGTGGCGGTGGCAATCTTCAGTCAAGATCGGAGAATGGAGGAGCTTCGACGGTGTCAGATATGAGGAGGTGATCTGATCCGATGGAGTTCACGAATGTGGTGGCGACTGTAGATCGTTGATCAGGTGCAATGGGTTTGGAGTCGACGAGATCTCGAGATGGAGATATGACGGAGTCGGCGTTGATTTGAGGTGGAGATGATGAAATCGGCATCGATGACGAAGGTTGGGTGCGATGGTGATGGCGGCGGGTTACACTGAAGGTGAGGGCTTCGTCGTCTATCAGAATCTGGTCGGCGACGGTGGAAGCAAGTGAGGTCGTCGGCGTTGATGAGGTCGGCGAGAGCACGCGGCAGTTGCGACGATGAAAAGATGGTGGCAGGCTAGGTTTCGATTGGAGAGGAAGGAGGAGAAGATGAACAATGCCTCCTAATTTTGGCTGAATTTTAAGACGAATTTCAGCCGAATTTGAACAGTAATTTCTTTCAAAACTAAAATCAAAGACTAGATCGAGGGTTTTGAAATTTTTGGTGGAGGAAAACAGAATTTTAGTTCTATACCAAAATTTATGCATGACAGAAGAGGAAAGATTAGGCTTTGAAAATTGGGAAAGAAATTAAGGTTTGTGAAATTGAAAAAAAAGATAAAGATGGATTCGGATCTGTCACCTAGTTTTGCAACTCACTCACAAGATTTAGGAAGTTCGGCAAATCATTATGCTAAATAAGATTTTTTTATAAACTCAATATCTCA
>JAVJIF010027729.1:0-102446 GCA_038442645.1 Agave tequilana
TTTTAATTAGGCTTGGGTTAGTGAGTGCTTGGAATCTGATTTTTGGGCCAAGGAAGGTGATGAAATCCCCACCTTATCTTGTTAATGGGTTATGCCCTTAGAATAAATTTTGTGCAAGTGTACAAAATATGTAAAATAAGATTCACTCAAAGCATGAAAAATCAACCAAGAGATGAGTCCTATTCTACATGAAATGCGAACGTACCTTGCTCCAGCACTCTTCAACAATAAAATAAAGGAATTGAAAAGACACGTGCCTAGGATGCAAACGTCTAATCAATTTTTATCTTTACAACAAATATTTTACTGTTGAATTAATTAGCAGTATACAGGTTATCACAGAACAAATTTTAACAGAGCAGAAATAAATCTTGCACTTTTTAGCAACCTGCAGAAAGATACGTCAGTAGTTCACTCCTATTGCCGCGGATCCGCGGCTATTGCGCCGCGTTTGCGCGGCAGATGAGTAGGCTCTGCTGCTCTGCCTTCTAGGGCAGAGGCACAGAGTTGCTATATGTCCACTTTTTCTGCTGTTGTTTTTTCTGTTCTCCAAACCTGCAAACAGAAAAGAATAAACGAATTAGTTAATAATTTTTTTATTATTATTAGAGAATAACTTCCCGTCCCTTCCCGGCAACGGCGCCCATTTTTTGACTGAGATTTTACCTGCACACAAAATATATTATTTAGTTTTAAAGAATAAGATGTGCAAGTTCTCAATCTAATCCGCGGTAGCAGGGCTATGCGGGTCGTGATCCTCAGGGAGGGACTGCGATGGAAGCATTAAGCAAGTTTCTCTAAAGTTTTATTTTTTATTAGTTAAATTAGAAAGGAATGGTATTTACAATGGGTCGGCAAATAAAGAATTGGGAGAGTTGTGATTTAATCTAAAAAGAAAAGAAAAGAAAAAGAAAACTTACCTCTTCAGTCTGCTTCCGTTTGAACCGTTGCGATGATTTACCTTTTCTTGGAAGGCGTACAAGCATGGCGTATAGGATCGTCCGCCTTCCTAACTATGAAATAAAAGCAACTTGAAGACCTGTTCATCGCCATAGGCCATCAAGGGCTCTTCCTCGGCTAGGTATCTCGAAGCAGTTGGTTCTCATGGTGGCAAGACATTAGAGAACAAATAAGGAAGTAAATACTGGGATACACAAGATTAAATAAGAAGAAAAGAAAAAAAATAAAAAAATACAAAAATAAAAGCAAACCTCGATTGATTATTAAACAATGGTGGAAAAATAGAACTTACACCGACCGTCACCATCAGTACAAGTAGATCCCTTCCTCCATGATACATCATCTCCTCTCAGTTTTTACAAAAAGAAATAGAAATTTACAATGGGGGAAATAAAAATCTAACCTAGAAGAAAACCTAAACCCTAGCTTTTGGCCCTTTGCTGGACGCTGGACCACTCTGTACGTTGCACTGTAGGGGGTATTTATAGGTGCAGAAGGGCCGAAGAGTCCCGGATGAAGTAGCCCACGAAATCTGGTATCCAGATAACATCAAAGTGCCGCAAAAACTGGGATTTTGCCGTGGAATTGCGGCATTTTTTGTGGAATCTGGCCACGCGCTTTGGCGCGTGGCCTCACCTGGTCCGTCCATCTGGGCGCTTGCTTCTGGAAGTATGATCCTGGCTCTCCATATTGGATTTCGAGATAACTTGATAATCAAGTTACCTAGATTTTGAATTCTCCCAATCTCTTTTAAACGAATTTCCTTATCTCTGCACTCTTTTCATTCTCATCTGCAAGAGTTTAGGGTTGGGTAGAAGTCTATTCTTCCCTCATCTTTGATATTTGCAAACTTTAGCCCTTTGTGTTTTACACTTTGACAATTGATATTTGCACTTTTACACCTGGGCTTCAACTGTGGGCTTTTGGGCTTCATTAAGCTTTATTTATTATAAAAATAAGAATTTGAGGCCTGCACACAATAAATTACAAATTATTAATAAATGTGCAGAATTAAATGAATAAATATGAAAATGTGATGGTAAATATGATGATAAAAATGCACTTTTCACTACCAATCAGAGGTCCTGTGTGGACGTAGTGAAAATCCTTTTGTGTGAAGGCGAGGACGTAGAGCAGTGACTCGAACCTCGAAACATATCTTATTGTTTGCGTTTGTTCCACCATCTCTAAACTCTATCTCTCTCTTATATCTTGCATTGCTTTATATTCCACATATTCATATGTTAGATATACTTTGTGTGTACCATACTTGTGTTGAACCAAGAGAGCTTCATGTAGCATCTCAAGTCTTAATTTAGAGAAATTTCGAGGAGATAGTCCAGAGCCCTTCACGGGGAATCGGCTACACTCTTTAGTTACATATAGTGTGTTCCAATTGAGTTTTTATTTTTGTATCATTTGTCATTAAATTAGCTAGTACACCTATTCACCCTCCCTTTAGGGTATTTCAATTGGTATCAGAGCCTTCACTCCTGATATTAGGTTTAACCACCTAGGAGTGAGATCTTGGATTGCTTAATCTAGTATTGCATTTGCACATATATAGTTTATATACTCATGGATCACCTTGCCCCTCCATGTTTGATGTTTCTAACATCGATATGTGGAAGTTTAGGATGAGTGCTTATTTAAAAACCCTAAGTTTGCATGTCTATCTTGTCACTACCAAGAAAACTTATTTTGGTAGTGACAAGTACATTGAGGCTAATGTAGGTCACCTAGAGGGGGTGAATAGGTGATAGCTAATATAATGATGAATTAATGCGGAATTAAAAAATATTTAAGTGAATAAAAAAATTATTAGCTAAACACACCATGTATAATACAAGAGTATAACCGAATTCTCGGTGAAGGCTCTGGACTATCTCCTCAAGATTCCTCTAGATAAGAGTTGAGGTACCGCTATGACTCTCTTGGTTGAATACAAGTGTGAACAATCAATCCCAAGCATATATGAATTTAAGCACAAGTATATCAAGCAAGTAATGAATATGAACAATAAAAGCATGCAAGATATAAACACAAGTGAGAGATAGAGAGAGCAATCGCAAACACAGGAGATTTATTCGAGGTTCGAGCACCCTTGCTATATGTCCCGCCTTCAACACTATGAAGGATTTTCACTAAAATCGATCCCATTAGATCACTCAGTATCGCAACACCTACAACGAGTTCACACTAGAACTCTTTGGACTCACTAGTCCCCTCACTCGTTCCCGTAAGAACTTCACACGCAAGAAAACTAGCTTTCTGAGGCCGCACCTCTACACCAAGCTCCCACAAGAACTCGAAACAACACGAACCTGCAAGTTCGCCTCCTCAAATACAAAATGAACACTTGGTGACATAAACACTTTGATCACCTAAAAACAATCTCACAACAACTCTCACATGGGATTGATATAGTAATGGAAAGTTCAAGTATGTGTGAGAAAAAACTAGATAGAATAGTGGTGAAAAACTCAAGAAATCTCTTTTACAAAAACTCTTGAAAACTCTCCTTTTGATATGGAAGTATTTGGCTCTAAAATAAGTGGAGATAAACACTTAGATAGGTAGGAAAAACTAGCTTGAAAATCCACTTAAAATCTTATAGAAAACAGTTCAAGAGAACCCTAATTTATAGGCTCTCAAAGTATGGTCGTTGGAGGCCAACTCAGCAGGAAAACCTGCTGTCGATCGACCGCCTGGTCGACTGACCAACGGTTGGATTTTCGACCGTTGTGCCACCGGTCGACTGCCCGGTCGATCGAGGCCTGGATACAGAGAGCAGAAGCTCTCTGCCGGTCGACTGCCCGGTCAACAGGGAGATCTAGAGAGCAGAGCTCTCTGGAGGTCAAACCGGGTCGGTCGACCGACCCTCCAGCCAAACTGGTTGTGTAAGTTTGTGCACATCGGTCAACCGAACCGGTCGACCCACTTCTGTCTCGGTCGACCGTCAGCCTGGTCACATCTTTTTAGGGATAAAAAAACTTGGTGTTTTTATCTTTAATAAAATCTCATAAATTCTCATAAATTCTACAAAAATACATTCATTGATATACTTTGATATACAAACATGTTGATTAAAAATCAAAACATATTACAAACATTTTAAACTATTAATATGTATTTTTCAAAAATAATCTCCAAATTGAAAAACGATTTTTTCAAAACTTCTCCAAATATAAAAACAAGATATTTTTAGCACTTTGAAGATTAGTGTGTGTGGATATGATCCACTACACATATGAGATGAAATATCTATGTTTTTGATAATAAGCTCTAAATAAGTTTTGATAAAACACAAGTATATTTTGAATATTAAAAATCAAAAAGGTATTTTCTAAAACACATATAAATATTGTGTGTGTAAATGAACTTGAGCAATCCAACTAATCTATCCTTTATATTTTATCTAAAAATAAATCTTAACACTTACAAAATTCGACACAAGTCTTCTTGAAAATCTTCTCTTGAAAATCTTCTTCTCCTTCTTGACTTGGTCTAACCTTGATCCAACGAGTTAGACTCCTATTGAGTACTTAATGCAATCTTGATGCGTGAGCTCTTGAATCAACACATGCTAGCTCCAAAACTTGACTTGAAATCCTCTGTTGAAGCTAAACACCTACTAAGATCTTGATCAAATAATTGAGACTAATTAAATATAAGATCATTAGTATTATAATTATATGAGTTAATCATTATTAAAATTAGAGTGATGGGCATCTGGGCTAACAATCTCCCCCTTTTTATGATGACAAAACTCATGAAGTTATATATGCATGGATTAAAGTTATACTTCATAGAAGCTCCCCCTTAACTCATACATAACAATAAATATAAATATATTCAATGCGGTTTAAACGACATATATGCATAAACAAGGAGATAAACATGCATAAAGCTCACCAAATTTCTTCTCCCCCTTTTGCATAAACAAAACATATATGCATAAACAGAAAAATTACATGCATATATAAACTCTTAAAATCCTTCTTCCCCTTTTGTATAAAACAAGTGAATGAAATAAATATGCATATATAAACTCATTAAATATTTTCCCCGTTTTTATCAATTCATCAACAGAAGGGCGAAAACAAATCAAATAAAAAAGATATATGTGATTTATATTCATGAAGAGAGGACGTGCAGTTAGCTCCTCCTGCATACATACATTACATGAAGAAGGGATGATAAAGTCTAACTCACAGAAAGCATAATACAATATATAAGCGGAGATGTTACGCTCCCCTACACACGTACCACATAAAGAAGAGATGTCAAGCTCCTTAATATAAGATACACTCAACATGAATCTATATATAGAAGAGATATTAAGCTTCTCTTGCATATAGGCAATATATATCAAAACATTTTTGAACAAAAATTTTGATAATACTTAAAGCAAAACTTTAAAATTTCTTAAAACAAAATTTGGTACCACTTGTAAATAAACAAAAACTTTTAAGATAGCACTTGTAGATAAACAAAAATTTTGAGATATCAAAAAAAAACAATGCATAAGTTATTAAGATATCAATTGATATTTAAGTCAAGCTTAGCATGAACATAATTTATGCTTTAACATGTAATGGATTTTGTAAATCAAGCACAATCAAAGCATATATATGTATGAAAAAGAAAAATACCAATTGAAATTGATATTATTTGAGTTAGAAGCATACATATATAGAAACGAATATGAGTATACAAACAAATAGAATTTCATGAAGAACATGTGTATAACTCATAACTATCCACCCTATTCATGCACAAGTTTACAAGATTTTTAATTTAGAGCATACAATGTATGGTCGCCCAACCATCCGCTCTTTAAGGGTAGAAGTTTTCAAAAATAAGATTTGAAAATAGTTATACATTGAAAACACTACCAATGAAGAATAAATAACTAATTAAAATAATTTTTGAAAAACTAGTTAAAGATCCTTCAAAATATGAAACCAATCATGTATACTCATGAAATATACCAACTACACAAGAGTTGACACTCAGAATCTATAAAGCACATAAATTCTCATGAAAATAATCAATGAGGCTCAAAACAAACATAAAATTGTTTTATCAAAAACATGAAAATCATAAAAAATTATTTTTCATTAAAAACAAACTTCAAGGTATATGTATGTTCTATCCAAACTAACAATATACATACATATCCCAAACACAAAAAGAGTCCATAATATAATTTGCATGAAGGCAAGTGACTTAAGGGTATACATGTATATTTATTAGTTTTGGACAAAAATTACATATACACGAAGCAAACATATACACGAATAGAAAAAACAAGTGTAAATGAGAGATTCATCATAACTAGGTTATATATGTACATGTAATGAGTACAATTGAGCAATGAAGTACAAAACATATAAGAATTAGATGTAGCTCACTACTTGTACAAGTATATACACAAGTTTTAATAAAAAATTCATCTAAACAAGTATTCACCATATGAAGCACAATAACAAAACATGCTAAAAATATTATCTATGAAAAAGCATGTAAACTAAATGAGAGTTTAGAGATAGTTATCAAACCATATGCACTAATCTCTGAGTCTCAAAAATATGACGGTCCTCCCACCAAACTTTCTCGATAACGGTGCATCAATTTTGTATGTCCATCTAGCTCATGCATCCACCACCAAGGCACCACACCTCTCACGTCATGTGAGAGCCCACACCTACATCAAACACAAGTGGTGGGATTTTAGTACCCATTTCTTTTGGGTCCATGGGGGCTAACATTGTGAGAAATCCAACATTTTTATTAGCAAAATTTATAGAAATTGCCTTATCAAAATAAAACTTTACTAAATAGCCTTTGCGATCACAATGTGTACACTTGTATACTCTAGTATGCACATGAGAGTGAGTGTGATCATGATGTATAAAGTGTGCACTTGTATGCCGTGAGTTATGTGCATGAACATGTGGAGCTTGTTTCTTTTGAAACAAGGTTTTCAATTTGAATAGTTGAATGTACAATTGCTCAAAGTGGAGCTCAAACAATTTATTCTATTTTTCAAAACATGAATCTCATTTTTATTAATTGTAGCATGAAGAGCATGGCATGAATGAGAATCAACTACCTTTTTCTTTTAGAAATGTTTTCTTTTTCTTTTAAAATAATTTTTCTTTTCAAAGAGTTATTTCATTCACAAATATCATTTAATTTAGAAAACAAAGAAATATTCTCCTTTTTCAAAGATTCATTTTCTTTAGAAATGTTTTTCACTTTATTTTGAAAAGAATCTTTTTCTTTTGAAATGGACTCATATTTATTTTTCAATCTTTTATGGTCCTTTATAAGTAAATCATATTTTTCAAGAAGTTATTGACAAAATAAAGCAAGCTCATCATTATAGCATGTCAACATCTTCATCAAGCTCAGATTCAGAGTTTACCTCAAGGGTTATCCCCTTGGACCATGTAGCATGTTTGGACACATATATTGCATAAACATTATTACATTTCTACATATATTATATAATAAATCATTACAAACTCACTTGTCTTAATGTCCTAATCCTTGCAGGATGATAAAGAGACGATAAACATGAATGCTATCCAAACAAACCCAAAAGTTCAAATCAAACAGGGATCGACTCAAATTCAGAGAATCTTTAGTCTATCTTATCTGAGGATTGGATTTAAACATAAGATAATACTATAAAAATTCAAAGAAAAAATGAATTTTTGAAAAACCCTATTAGGTTTGCTGAGGATAATGGATAGAGAGAAGATCAACGGATGAGATGAAGCAATTTAGATTCGGATTCAGATGGATACAGTTTAGCATTTTAATCATAACTTTTGCTACCAAATCTCAAATTTGATGATTCAAGATGATCCAGAAAAAGGGTTTAAAAGTCTACAACTCTTATGTTGATCACTATTTTAAATTCTATCATTTGATAAGTAATATTCAGCAATCAATACGCTAATAAGCTGCAGATCAGAATTCTGGATAAATTAAGTTTAGAGATAAGGGGAAGATTGAAATTCAAAAATAGCCAACTCTTCCTATCTTCCTACGCTCTCCCTTGTCACTATTTTCCTATAAATACCTGTATTCATTGAGAGAGAGAGAGAGAGGACACACCAGAGGGCTGAAAAGCCAGAAAAGAGAGTTTTGAGCATTGTAATGTGAGATTGGAGAGGTCAAGGGCGTGTATTTGATACTTATTGAATAAAATTCAGAACTCTTCTTCACGATCATGCGGCGTTCAGTCTAAATTTTTCTTTAAGTTTCTCTTTATTTTTTTATGCTATTCTTTCTTTCATATTTGATTCCATGAAGTCATCTCTTTCTTTTATTAGTTTCTTTTATTTTCAACATCGCTTGGAGGAGGGAGACAACAAGGCGACGACAAGAAAAAGTTCACTGGTTCATCTTCCTCTCCCTTCGTACCAATCTTTTAATTTCTTTCTCTTATTTTGGTTATTAAAATCTTCAAAAAAAGGTTTGTATTTCTTTCTTCTTTTCTTTCTTCATATTTTTATTTTCTTTTACTTTCTTCTACAAAATCTTTATTTATTTATTTATTTTAAAAAAATAAAATTCCAACCTTCATCCATGGGATTTCTCAACTAGAATAAGATACAAGTGAGATTTTTAATAACTAAAATTTTAAGAACAAGTCTCTGTGGATTCGATCCTATACTTGTCACTGCACACTTTGTTAAAAAGATTCTAGCAAGTTTAGGTTTAATAACTTGTACGTGATTCAACAACGATAGAGTTTTTCATGAACTTCGAAAACGCGAACAGTTTTTGGCGCCGTTGTCGGGGACTTGTGAAAATTTTTGGTTTTGAAAAATCAACGTCTAATATTTTTCTAGTTTAATATTAAAAATTTTAAAAAATAAAAAATTATCAAAAATTAAAAAAATTTAGAAAGTTAAATGTAAAAAAATTCAAAATTTTTATATTTTTTTTTTTTCTTTTCATCCCTAAGATTTAATTTCAAATTTCTTTTGCAGGGATATTGTATGAACAAAAGAAGAGTTGCACAACAAGAAGAAGCTTGCTTGCTTATGACATATTGCTTTGCTAAAAATAAATAAAAATTTGCTTGTTTCAGAGTCGCCGGAAAGGTTAGTATTTTCTAACTCTACCCATGAATCTCTTGTCAGTGGGATTTTAGAGGTGCTTATTGATTGAATTTTGTGCTGCATTAGTGCATACTTGCATAAAAAGATCTTAAGAGCTGTCCCCCCTCGCATAAGGTCGGGATTTCATCACCCGTTCCTTGGCTCAAAAATCACAACTGCATATAAGTTTTTTTTCCCAAGCTTGAACTAATTTAAAATCAATTAGAACTCAGCCACTAGGATTTCGAGCTCATTTAAGTGGAACAATTTTGGGAAGACTCCGGTGAACACTTTCAATCTCGCGAAAGAGGGCTTTCTTATCTAGAAAGGGTGACTTAGCCATTGCGGCGGTGCCTAGCCTGGAAGAAGGACCGAGGAACTTTCCTGTCTAAGAAAGGGTGGCTGTATTTAGTAAGTACCCAGCCTGGGGGAGAGTCAAATCGCTTGTTTGACGAGTTTGACCGGTAAACCCACAATCATTCCAACCCAGTAGGAGCTGTCTACTAGGGAGAATTCTATTCTCTTAAGATTAGTGGTTGAAAAAAACTGATTACCTTTAAATTAAATTCAAGATAAAAAAAAACTTGATTGCAATTGATTGGTTGAGTCATCTTGTGTGTAATCTTATTTAGGATTTAGAAAATCCTTCATCAGGGCAGTACCCTCGTTCATGTGAAAGTGGGTTCGTATTAAGGGTCGATTAGAATCCATTACTATTTCTGACCCTACTACAACAATGGGTGACGCTAATGAAACCAAACAAATGACCTTAAAAGATTACATGTTGAAAAGTCACCTAGAGGGGGGGGGGGGGGTGAATAGGTGACAATCCTAATCACGGGGCAAATAAAAAATTTAAAGCTACAACAATCAAGTTTCACAAGATGAATGCAAGCAAGTAAATATGACAATGATTATGATGAGCAAGAATAAGAGCAAGTATAGTAAAAGAGTGCAAGAAAGTAAACAAATCGCAAACACAAGGATATGTTATCGAGGTTCGAGCACCCAGCTCTACTCCCCGCCTTCCCCAGAAGGATTCTAGCTACTTCCACTATCACAAAGAACAATTACAATGGAGTACCCAACTCCTACAATCTCAAGAACAAGTGATTTCCTTGGTAGTCAAAAGACCACAAACTCTCTCTTTCAAAAATCTCTTCCCTTACAAAGGTCCTTAGAGAATAATGAGTAGAATTGAAGCTCTTTTGTGTAAGGAAAAGAAATTGAAATCAGAGAAAAACTTTTGAAAACCCTTCAGAAAATTGAGAGAATTTAGCACAAAAACCAAGAACTTTGAAAGCCTTAAACTTTTGAATTTTTAGCAATAATTGTTGTTGTGTAACCAATCTCTTCCCAAACACCCCTATTTATAGGAGAGGGCTAGGGTTTAGGGATAAAACATATTTACTGATGTTTAGGAGGTAATTAGATCAAAATATATCCTTAAACGAATTTTTAAACACAAAAGACAAAAATAAACAGCTCTTAAAAATCTGCCCGTTACTGTTCAAACGGTCAGATCGGTCGACCGGGCCGGTCGACCGGTAGTACAAAAATTCGACCGTTATAGGCTAGCGGTCGACCGACCCGGTCGACCGATAAAACCTGTGAGCAAAAGCAATAGTCCGGTCGACCGCCTCGGTCGACCGACAGACATGCACATGGATACGTGCATCTGCCAGAACTTCGGTCGACTGGTCCGGTCGACCGGACCAGACTGACACAGACTCGGTCGACTGCCCCGGTCGACCGAATCAGGTCAAAAATTGATTTTAGAAAAGAAAACAAAGAGGATTTTGTTTTTAACAAAAATACTTTTGAACAGGGAATAGTATAAAACATAAATATATATCTGTAGGCAAAAACTTGTATGCAAAATATTTTTGTATAATTTATAAGAAATTATTTTGGAATGAACATGTGCGCAAAACGTGTGTGATAGAGCTTCAACCTATCCACTATTCTTTAACATACTATAAACTGAAAACAAAATACATGAAGACTTCTTGAGCTATCATCAAGTCTTTGAGCCATCCAATGCCTTGCTAGTGCCTTCTCTTCTATGATCCTTCCTTGATGTGCAATTTGCCTTCCTTGCTTGGTGGAACTTAGAAGTTCTTGCAATAGCTAAGCAAATGGTCTCTAAACATGGTACAAACCTGAAACTCATCTTAACAAACTTGTTAGTACCAAATAGCTCTAATTTGGTTTGTCATCATCAAAACACAAAACAATTGGAGAGTGTAACCTCTTGGGCCAACAATCTCCCCCTTTTTGATGATGACAAAACAAATAGGCTATTAACAAAAATAGGGAGGAGAAAACTCCCCCTCAAATTATGCTATACATAAAACACAAGAATATGCTCTAGATACCAATAATACCAAAACAACTAAAACACAAAAACTAAAACACAAGAATTCTCACAATACATGAATTCAAAAACTCATACATACATAAACATAAAACTCATAAAACAATCTTTAAATTCATAAACATAAAACTCATAAAACAAATCTTTAAAATTTAAAGCATATAAATTCATATGGAACCAAGACCAAATGAACTTATTTTTGTCATGTAAACTTATTCTCCCCCTTTTTGTCATACATCAAAAAGGGTTATGAAAAACATGTCTATTCAATAATACAAACATTAAGTTCTCCACAAATAAACGAAAATCTAGCAAAATCAAGGGTTTAGTGAAAATATCGGCTAGTTGTAAATCTGTGGAAACATAATCAATATCTATATCACCTTTCTCAAAATGATCTCTAAGAAAATGATATCTAATCTCAATGTGCTTGGTCTTACTATGTTGATTTGCATTTTTGGTCATGTGTATAGTACTAGTATTATCACAAATATTTTTATATGATCAAAGTGCAAATCAAAATCAAGGAGAGTATGTTTCATCCAAAGGACTTGTGCACAACAAGCCCCCGCGCAACATACTCCGCCTCGGCGGTTGAGAGAGCTACGGAATTTTATTTCCTAGAGGACCATGAAACAAGACAATTACCAAGAAATTGACATGTCCCACTAGTACTCTTTCTATCTACTCTACAACCCGCATAGTCGGCATCCGAATAACTAGTCATTGAAAAATCTATAGTTTTTGGATACCAAAGACCCATTCCAATAGTGCCCTTAATATAACGAATAATGCGTTTTACCGCAATAAGATGAGACTCTTTAGGGCACGATTGAAATCTAGCACAAAGACACACACTAAACATGATATCCGGCCTACTTGCCGTCAAATATAAAAGACTTCCTATCATGCTTCTATATAATTTAATATCAACATTTTTACCTTGTTCGTCCTTATCAAGCTTGGTTGTAGTTGCCATTGGAGTGTTGCAAGCCTTTGATCCTTCAAGCCCAAACTTCTTTACTAGCTCCTTTGCGTACTTGGCTTAGTTAATGAAGGTTCCGTCTTGCAATTGCTTGATTTGGAGTCCAAGGAAGAAATTGAGCTCACCCATTGAAGACATTTCAAATTCAAGTTGCATGACTTTCTCAAAATCCTTGCATAAAAGCTCATTAGTAGATCCAAAAATTATATCATCAACATAAATTTGCACAATTAAAATATCATTATCAACATGCTTAGTAAAAAGAGTTGTGTCCACTTTGCCTTTAATAAAATCATTTGAAATGAGAAAACTAGAAAGCCTTTCATACCAAGCTCTTGGAGCTTGTTTCAATCCATACAAAGCTTTATCAAGTTTAAAAACAAAATCGGGATGAACATGATCAACAAATCCGGGAGGTTGAGCAACATAAACTTCTTCATTAATAAAACCATTTAAAAATGCACTTTTTACATCCATTTGAAAAAGTTTAAAATTTTTAAAACATGCAAAAGCTAGTGTCATCCGTATGGCTTCAAGCCGTGCTACGGGTGCAAAGGTCTCCTCAAAGTCAATTCCCTCAACTTGAGTGTAACCTTGGGCCACTAACCTAGCTTTATTCCTAATGACATTTCCGGACTCATCCATCTTGTTTCTAAAGATCCACTTAGTACCAATTATTGGTCTATCGTGGGGCTTAGGAACAAGGTGCCAAACTTGGTTGCGCTCAAATTGATTGAGTTCCTCTTGCATGACAAGCAACCAATATGGGTCCGTCTCGGCTTCGAGAATGCCTTTGGGTTCAAAATGAGAAATGAAAGCAAAGTTACCACATAGGTCATGGAATTTGGAGCGCGTAGTGACTCCTTTAGATGCATCACCCAAGATGAGCTCCTTAGGATGATTTGTAGCGTATCTCCAAGCTTTAGGAAGCGGTTGAGTGCTTTCCTCCTTATCCTCTTGAACTTCACCAATAGGATCTAGCTTTTCTTCTTGAGCGGGTGAGTCCTTCAAGGATAGTCTCTCCATGTCTTCACCTAATGGTTCAAACTCTACAACATTCTCAACAAACACATTAGATTCTTCAAACTTAACATGCATGGATTCTTCAATGGTTTGAGAAGATCTAATGAAAACTCTATATGCTTTGCTAGTAGAGGAATATCCAACAAAGATAGCCTCATAAGCCTTAGCATCAAATTTACCCAAATTATCCTTAGTATTCAAAACAAAACACTTGCATCCAAAACTTTAAAATATGCAACATTTGGTTTTCTAGAATGATACATTTCAAATGATGTTTTTGAAGAATTTTTGCACAAATAAATACGATTTGATATATAGCATGCGGTGTTTACGGCCTCGGCCCATAAATATTGAGGGAGGTCATATTCACTTATCATTGTCCTAGCCATCTCTTGAAGTGTTCTATTTTTCCTTTCTACAACTCCATTTTGTTGTGGAGTTCTAGGACAAGACATTTCATGCTTAATTCCCTTTTCATCACAATAAGTCATGAAGAGTTGGTTAACAAACTCACCACCTCTATCACTCCTTATTCTCAAAATCGGAAAACCCTTTTCTTTTTCAACTCTTTTTCGAAAAATTTTAAAATGAGAAAAAGTTTGATCTTTATTTTGTAAAAAGAAAACCCAAGTAAAACGGGAGAAATCATCAACTAAAACAAATGCAAATCTACTTCCATTTAAACTCTTAGTTTTAGTTGGTCCAAAAAGATCCATATGAATTAATTCTAAAGGCCTAGTTGACATGATATCCTTGATTGGTTTAAAGGAAGACTTGGTTTGTTTCCCAAGTTGGCACGCACTACAAATGCGGTCTTTCTCAAAATCCAAGCAAGGTATACCCTTCACCAATTCCTTTGAATTAATCCTAGAAATATGGTCAAAAGATGCATGTCCTAATCTTCTATGCCAAAGCCAAGAATTTTCATCAAAAGCATTTAAGCATTTAGTAGAACAATCTAAATTAAGCATGTCAATAATATAAACATTATTATCACGAAAACCGGTGAGAATACAAATATCAGATTTAACATCAAAAATCTTACAAGAAGTATCATCAAAACAACTTTAAGTCCACGATCACAAAGTTGACTAATGCTAAGCAAATTATGTTTTAAACCATCTACTAAAACAACATTCTCAATAATAGGAGATGCACCAATTTGAATGTTACCTATACCGATGATAGTTCCTTTGGAGTCATCCCCGAAGGTGACGGTGCCACCTTCCATGTACCTTGATAGGGTTGTGAAGTTATTGATGTCCCATGTCATGTGTCTTGAACAACCACTATCAAGGTACCACCGCTCCCTACGTCTTGGAGCTTTGGTGTGTACCTACATCAAACAATTTAAGACTTGATTTTGGTACCCACATTTTCTTGGGTCCTCTAGGGTTAGTGTCATGAACCCAAACAAGATTATTTGTTCTATTTAGTTGATCATAGCAAAACTTAGCTAAATGTCCATTTTTGCCACAATATGTGCATCTATATACTCTACCATATTTAAAAGCATAATGAGTGTGTGATTTGTGAGCATGGGCATTGTGAGCATGAACATGTGACGTGTTAGGTGTAGTGTGAGCATGAGGAATCTTAGCATGAGATGTGTGCTTTTTAGAAAATTTTTCTTCAAGTTTCTTAGTATTAAAGGCACAATCTTTTAAAACTTTTTCAAAATCATTCATTTTGGATTTAAAAGAAGAAATTTCTTTTTCATCAATAATAGGAGATTTTGCCTTACAAGTACTCTTGTAGGCACAAAATTCTTTTTGCATGGAATGAAATTAGAAGAAATATCATCTTTTTCTTTAGAAACAATGGCAAGTTGATTCTTAAGAAAAGCAACTTCTTTTTGTAATTTTATGCATTCAATTTTCTTGTTATCATAAGTTTCAGAAAGTTCTACAAAAGCATGCACTAGAACTTCCTTACTTACATCATCATCTTCATCATCAAGGGATTGAGGGGTTACCTTGGGTGTGTTTGCCATGAAACACATGTTAGCTTGATCCACCTCCTCTTCGGACTCGCTTTCCGAATCCCATGTTGCTTTGTAGGCTTTCTTCTCCTCCGGTTCTTTGGCTTGAAGGAGGAAATCATCTTCTTCTTGAACTCCGGACAATCCGCCATGATATGTCCGGGTTTGCGGCAATTATAGCAAATGATCTTCCGCTCCTCTTTGCCCTCGAATCTTCTCCGGAAGTTGAACTTGTTCTTTCGGTACAACCTCTTGACATTCGCACAAGTAGAGTTAGCTCCTCATCTTCTTCTTCGTCTTCATCATCGTCATCATTGGTGGATGAAGTCTTGAAGGCTATGGATTTCTTCTTTGAAGTAGTGGCCTCTTCTCTTGCCTTCTTCTCCATCTCATGGGTCTTTAGGTTCCCAATGAGACTAATGAGGTCCATCTCGTCCTTGTCGTTCAATTCCTTCAAGGTGGTGGCCTTGATCTCCCATGATGAAGGAAGAGCCCGAATTACTTTCCGCACCTTTTGATCGTTGGAGATGTCATCACCTAAGGAAGAAAGACCATTAGTGATTTTAGTAAACCTTGTAGCCATACTATGAATAGACTCATCATCAAGCATTTTAAATGACTCATATTGGGACCTCAAGAGATCTATCTTAGCTCTCTTGACTTGTGAAGTCCCCTCGTGTGTGACCAATAAGTGTTGCCAAATCTCATAGGCGGATTGGCAATGAATTACCTTGTAAGGTCATCCTCATTCAAGGCGGTTAATAAGGAGTTTTGGGCCTTGGAGTTAGCCTCATATAGTTTAAAGTCAAGGTCGGTCCAAGTGCTCTCATCACCATCGGGTGCTACATAGGGTTTGGTCAAGGACTTGGCTACTAAGCTACCCAAAGATTGCAAAAATATAGTCATCCTAACCTTCCAAATTGGGAAATTGAGGCCATCAAATTTAGGTGGGGATTTATGTTGTCGGCCATGTTTACTAGTGATGAATGAATGAAATGAAATGTTGATTAGCAATATTTTAAGGATCTCTCTATAGATGTTAAGCCAAACCTAGAGTCCAAGCTCTGATACCAATTGAAAAGTCACTTAGAGGGGGGGTGAATAGGTGACAATGCTAATCACGGGGCAAATAAAAAATTTAAAGCTACAACAATCAAGTTTCACAAGATGAATGCAAGCAAGTAAATATGACAATGATTATGATGAGCAAGAATAAGAGCAAGTATAGTAAAAGAGTGCAAGAAAGTAAACAAATCGCAAACACAAGGATATGTTATCGAGGTTCGAGCACCGAGCTCTACTCCCCGCCTTCCCCAGAAGGATTCTAGCTACTTCCACTATCACAAAGAACAATTACAATGGAGTACCCAACTCCTACAATCTCAAGAACAAGTGATTTCCTTGGTAGTCAAAAGACCACAAACTCTCTCTTTCAAAAATCTCTTCCCTTACAAAGGTCCTTAGAGAATAATGAGTAGAATTGAAGCTCTTTTGTGTAAGGAAAAGAAATTGAAATCAGAGAAAAACTTTTGAAAACCCTTCAGAAAATTGAGAGAATTTAGCACAAAAACCAAGAACTTTGAAAGCCTTAAACTTTTGAATTTTTAGCAATAATTGTTGTTGTAACCAATCTCTCCCCAAACACCCCTATTTATAGGAGAGGGCTAGGGTTTAGGGATAAAACATATTTACTGATGTTTAGGAGGTAATTAGATCAAAATATATCCTTAAACGAATTTTTAAACACAAAAGACAAAAATAAACAGCTCTTAAAAATCTGCCCGTTACTGTTCAAACGGTCAGATCGGTCGACCGGGCCGGTCGACCGGTAGTACAAAAATTCGACCGTTATAGGCTAGCGGTCGACCGACCCGGTCGACCGATAAAACCTGTGAGCAAAAGCAATAGTCCGGTCGACCGCCTCGGTCGACCGACAGACATGCACATGGATACGTGCATCTGCCAGAACTTCAGTCGACTGGTCCGGTTGACCGGACCAGACTGACACAGACTCGGTCGACTGCCCCGGTCGACCGGATCAGGTCAAAAATTAATTTTAGAAAAGAAAACAAAGAGGATTTTGTTTTTAACAAAAATACTTTTGAACAGGGAATAGTATAAAACATAAATATATATCTGTAGGCAAAAACTTGTATGCAAAATATTTTTGTATAATTTATAAGAAATTATTTTGAATGAACATGTGCGCAAAACGTTTGTGATAGAGCTTCAAACCTATCCACTATTCTTTAACATACTATAAACTGAAAAGCAAAATACATGAAGACTTCTTGAGCTATCTTCAAGTCTTTGAGCCATCCAATGCCTTGCTAGTGCCTTCTCTTCTATGATCCTTCCTTGATGTGCAATTTGCCTTCCTTGCTTGGTGGAACTTAGAAGTTCTTGCAATAGCTAAGCAAATGGTCTCTAAACATGGTACAAAACCTGAAACTCATCTTAACAACTTGTTAGTACCAAATAGCTCTAATTTGGTTTGTCATCATCAAACACAAAACAATTGGAGAGTGTAACCTCTTGGGCCAACACATGTATCCTACAAGGTCCACCCAACCTTCCTGTATCACCTTGCCAGCCCTTACGGCAAATTTCGAGATTAAATCCGGGATGATACAGATGCTTTTAGTCTTTTGGGGATTGGCAAATGAGAACCCATATCAACACGTTAGGGAATTTGAGGATATTTGTGAGACCATGAAGTATCATCAAATGACATAGGAATCCCTAAAACTTAGGTTATTCCCCTTTTCTCTAAAAGAAAGAGCCAAATCTTGGCTTCTTTCTCTCCAACCGGGTTCAATTTCTACTTGGGTAGGATTAGCCGAAGCCTTCTATAGGAAGTTCTATTCTAAGCAGAAAACTGCTACCATATGTCAAGCCCTCAACACCTTCCATCCACTACAAGGGGAGACGTTCTTCACATTTTTGAAAGATTCAAGGATCTTTTACTTGAGTGTCCCCATCACGGATTCGAAAAGATCCGTTTGATTCAAATTCTTTACGAAGGATTAGACTACTCGAATAAGACCATGATTGAGTCCCTATGCAATGGAACATTCACGAGCAAAACGGCCGATGATGCATGACAATTCTTTGAAGAGGTAGCAGAAAATACTCTAGAATGGGAGCCTATTAGTGTTGATAATAAGCAACTTACCGCCTCAACTTCCACTAACAGGGGTGGTATACATAAAGTCAACCCTAATTTTGAGACTGATGCCAAATTGATATCAGTAGTACGAAGACTTGAAGCATTAGAATTAAGTAAGGGAGCACAATCTTCAGCTCCCAAACCATCCAAGCCAGTGGTGTCTCCCGTTTGTGTCCTTTGTGACAGCCAAGAACACTTGGTTGAACAATGCCTCGGGTTGCCAATTATCAAGAAGAGCAAGCAAATGTACTCAATACATTTTGCAAGCCCAATCCCAACAACAACCCATTTAGTGAAACATACAATCCGGGATGGCGGAATCATCCCAACCTTTCATGGAAGTCTCCTCAAGGATAAGGATATGGTCGATCATCATCATTTCAAGGACCATCTTTTAATAATCAATTTCATAAGGAAAATCAATTCAATGCAATACCATATGTCCCTCCATATGTCCCTTCCAATCAAAGAAAACCATCTTTAGAGGACACTCTCCAACAATTCAAGCAGAGCCAACTAATAACTAATCAAACTCAAGCCCAAATGTGTCACAATCAGGATCAGACGATAGCTAGGCTCGAGGTTCAGATAGAACAGTTCACTGCAACTATTAAGGAGAGAGAAAAAACATTTTTCTAGTCAAACTTGCCCAACCCGGGAGGACAACCTGCTCCTCAAAATACTCCAACAAGCCAGTTTGAAATTAGTTCTGATTCAAACCGTCAAGTCCAAGCCATCCACACTTTACGGTCAGGCAAGAGAGTGGACAACCAAGTCTAAGATCCACCAAACAATCTTAATATTATAAAAGAAAAGGAGAAAAAGGAACCAAAGGAGTCAACAAAGATAGATGATCAAGTTATTGTTGACAATCAAGATAAATCTTTTGTGCCCAAAGCCCCATTTCCTCAACGTCTTCAACCAACTAGGAAGAAAAATCACTGTGAGGGAATTTTGAAAGTTTTCAAAAACGTCCAAATCAATATTCCCTTCTTGGATGCCATTAATCAGATACCTTCATATGCTAAATTTCTAAAAGACCTAACCACGGTCAAGAGGAAAAGTTCTGTGTCTCGTGAAGCTGCATTTGCTACACAAGCATCATGTCTCATCCAGCAACCCATTGCACCCAAATATGAGGATCCAGGGAGTCCAACTATTTCTGTTAGGATAGGAGATCAGGTTATGAATCAGTGTCTACTAGATTTAGGGGCAAGTGTAAAACTTTTACCCTATTCTGTGTACAAACAATTAGGTTTAGGGGAGTTACAACCCACTAACCTTACATTGCTTCTAGCAGATAGGTCAGTTAAGGTCCGCAAGGGAATTATTGAGGATGTTATTTAGAAGGTCGACGAATTCTATTTTCCTGCTGATTTTGTGGTCTTAGACACTGAACCAGTTAGAGATCCAAGCAATCACTCCCCTGTGATTTTAGGGAGACCATTCCTTACTACTGATGATGTTGTTATTAGATGTAGGAATGGAGTCATGACCTTGTCATTTGGGAATATGACAATTGAGTTAAACGTTTTCCATACTAGTTCTCAACCACATGTAATGGACGATCATGAGGAGGTGAACATGATTGATATGTCGGTCAATCACACCTTTGAGGAGTCTTGCCATGAAGACCCCTTGGAGAAATGTTTGGCCCATTTTGGAATGAATTTTGATATTGAGGAGTCTATAGAAGAGGTAAACGCATTGTTAGATTCTATCCCCATCATGGACACCAACCTATGGAGACCTAAGGTAGAACCCTCACCATTGTCAACATCTGTTTCCGTTCCATCAATTGTTGAGCCTCCCAAGTTGGAGCTCAAACCTTTACCCGACACATTGAAGTATGCCTTCCTAAGTGAGTCAGAAACCTTACCTGTAATCATATCATCTCATTTAGATAAGGACCAAGAAGAAAAGTTGCTAGATTCTCTTGAGGAACATAAGGAAGCCATAGGATGGACCATAGCAGACATGAAGAGAATTAGCCCTCTGTGATAATGCACCGAATTCATCTTGAAGAGAATGCCAAGACCTCGAGAGAACCACAGAGGCATTTAAACCCTATTTTGAAAGAGGTGGTGAGAGTAGAGATAATAAAATTATTAGATGCGGGTATCATTTACCCTATCTCTGATAGTCAGTGGGTTAGTCCAATACAAGTTGTACCCAAAAAGTCCAGAGTCACAGTTGTTATTAATGTGAACAATGAGTTGGTTCCAACTCGTGTTCAATCTGGTTGGCGAGTGTGCATAGACTATAGAAAACTCAACTCCATGACTAGGAAAGATCATTTTCCTCTGCCTTTCATCGACCAAATGTTAGAACGTATTACCGATCACGCATACTATTCCTTCCTCGATGGTTATTCAGGATATAACCAAATCGACATTGCTCGTGAGGACCAAGAGAAAATGATATTCACATGTCCATTTGGCACTTTTGCATATCGTCGCATGTCCTTTGGGCTATGCAATGTGAAGGTTCACCTAGAGGGGGGTGAATAGGTGAAGGCTAATCTAATGGTCACTTAATGCCTAATAATGCGGAAGCTAAGAACAATTATGACCTAATTAAAACTTTTACACTAAACACTATGTATAACACAAGAGTGTTGCCGAATTTCCCGTGAAGGGCTCTGGACAAACTCCTCTAGATTCCCCTTGAATGGGTTGAGGTGCCGCGTTGGCTCTCTTGGTTGAATACAAGTGTTAGCAAACAATCCCAAGCAAGTATATCAATGAGCACAAGGAATATATCATGCATATAAAAGTAAAGACAAGATAAGTAATGCAAGATATAACAAGAGACAAAGAGAGAGAGAGAGAAAAGGCAATCGCAAACACAAAGGGTTTGTTTCGAGGTTCGAGCACACTTGCTCTACATCCCCGCCTTCGACACACGAAGGATTTCCACTATGCAAGATCCCAATGGATCTCTCCTCGGTGCCGCAACACCTACAAGCCCTCGGACTCGCTAGTCCCGTACACACGCAAGCTCACTAGCTCGCCGAGGCCGCACCTCAAACAAAGAGTTCGCACCCGAACCCTAAACAACCACGAGCACACTTGCCCGTCTCCTCAAAGAACAAAGAAAAGATCTTTGGTGATCTAAACACTTTGATCACCAATAAAAACTCTCACTACAACACTCCTATAAGATGAATAGCTCAATGGATGCTCAAGTGTTTGTGTGATAAAACAAGGAAAGAATCTTTGGTGAAAAACTCAAGGAAATCTCTTTTACACTCTTGATAAACTCTCCTTTTAATTGGAAGTATTGGCCCTAATTTTGTGGAGAAAAACCTCTGGAATGAATGGAAAAAACTGACTCTAAGAGTCTCCAAAATCTTGGCTCAAAACAATGACCAAACCCCCAAATTTATAGGCCAGAAAAATATAGCCGTTGGGGTCTGTCAGAGCTGCCGGTCGACCAGTGCGGTCGACCGCCAACGGTCAGAAATCCGACCGTTGGAGCCACGGTCGACCGCCTGGGTCGACCGACCCACTGGAGCTGAGAGTCTAACTCTCTGTCGGTCGACCCGTACGGTCGGCCGAACATTCCAGAGAGCAGAGCTCTCTAGAGCGGTCGACCCGTACGGTCGGATGTCCTCCAGTGCACAAAGGCGCGCACATCTGTGCACGTCGGTCGACCGGTCCGGTCGGCCGACTCCAGGATTAGTCGACTTATAAAGGCTACTAGTCGACTTATCCGAAGCCTAAAACAGTTTTCTGGGATTAAAAAGTTAGTCTTTTTGGCTTAAATAAAATCCCATAAAATACTTAAAAATCTACAAAAATAGTATAACCAATATACTTTGATAAACAAACATGCTTGCACAAAATCAAGGCATGTTATAAAGATTGGACTATTTTTGTAACTTGAAAATATTTAGCTCAAGATAAAAACTGTTTTTCCAAAACAATATTTCCAAAACATATTTTTCCAAATCTTCATCAAATACAAAAACAAGATATACTTTTAAGGCATAGTGTGTATGGATATGATCCACTACACAATCATAATGAAATATCTATGTTTTTGTCATAAAGCTCTAAACTTGGTTTTGGTTAAAAGATAAGTACATGAGAAACACCAAGAACCAAACTGTATTTTTCCAAAATGAAAAATCTTTTCTAAATCTGAAAATTCTTTTATGAAAAGACAATTTAATCAAGAGAGTGTGTGTGTACTTGAGCAATCCACCAACTACTCTATCCTTTACATTTTATCTAAAACAAAAATAAAATCTTATACCTAGACACAAGTCTTCATCTTCTTGAAGTCTTCTCTTGAAGGCTTCTCATCTTCTTGACCTGGTCCAAGCTTGATCCAAAAGCTCCTTAGATCACACCGTGCTAGCTCCAAATCTTGACATTTTATCCTTTGTTGAGCTATGCACCTACTATGATCTTGATAATGAATATGTCACTAATTAAACACAAGATCAATAGTAAACATAACTTCATGAGTTGATCATCATCAAAACTAGGGTGATAGGCCTTTGGGCCAACAATCTCCCCTTTTTGATGATGACAAAACACATGAAGTTATATATGCATGGATTAAAGTAAAGCTTCAAAGAAGCTCCCCCTTAACTCATGCATAGACATAAATAATAAATATGGCAACAAGGCACATGAATATATATGCAAGTATGGAGATAAAACATGCAACAAGCATAAATCAAAATCTTTTTCTCCTATTTGCAATACAAAATATATATGCATAAATAACAAGGAAGACAAATACTTCTCCCCCTTAAGCAATGAAAACATGCATATAAACTCAAATACTTCTCCCCCTTTTTGTCAATCATCAACAAAGGGTTCAAAGTAAAATCAAATCAAATAAAATTTTTCTCCCCCTTTTTGTCAAAAACAAAGAGGTCAAGAAGGGGTTAAACAAATCAATAGAAATTTATATACGATATACATTCATGAAGAGGAAGACGCTAAGTTAGCTTCCCTACACATATGCATTACATGAAGAAGGGATGACAAGCCCTAACTCACATAACACATATTATGTAATGCATAAGAAGAGATGTGAAGCTCCCCCTACACACGTATATCATATAAAGAAGAGTTGTCAAGCTCCTCAATTTATAATATACTCATCATGAATCTATATATAGAAGAGATGTTAAGCTCTCCTTGCATATAGAAAATACATATTAAAACATTTTTTTAATTTTTCTTAAACAAAATTTTTAAAGGTATCAGAGCTCTTGTAAAACAAACAAATTTTTAAGATACCAAATTGAAAATAGTCATTATTATAAAACATATTGATACCAATTGAAATTTAACAAATATGAAGTTGAAGTATATTGATACCAATAGTAAACATAATGATCAAAAATTTTTATTTTTCATCATAAACTTTGTGCTTTTAAAAATGTGAGCCAATTGTAAGTTAAGCACATGAAAATCATATATATGTATGAGAAATGAGTATACCAAGTGAAATTGATACATACATATATAAGAAACAAAATATGAGTATATACAAAATAAGTTCATATTGATACCAATTGAAAGAATCTAATGATACCTATTGACATAACAAAAAGATCAAGTGTATAACTCATAACCTATCACCCTTCATATGCTCAAGATAGAAGATTTTCAATGAAGCATACAAGGCATAATCGCCCATCCATCCTCCATTGAAGGTAGGGGTTTTCAAAAATAGATTTGAAAAATAAGCTTTGTTTGAAAATAAAACTCTACCAAATGAAGAACAATTAACTAGTTAAAATAATTTTTGAAAAACTAGTTAAAGATCCTTCAAAGACATCAAATAATATGTTTTTCATAAAACATAACTAGATACACAAAAATTTAAGCACTCATGGTCTATAAGGCTCAAAATGATTTTAACAAAAGTGTGAGTGTTAAACGATCATGTAAATAGCATTTTTATGAAAATAGTCAATGAAGCTTAAAAAGATCATAAGTCACATTTTTAACAAAACATGAAAAATTATTTTTCATTAAAACACTAATCTTCATGGTATATGTATGATTAATCCAATCCTAACAATACACATACATATCCCAAATATAAAAGAGTCTATCAAATGTATTTGCATGAAGGCAAGAGACTCACGGGTATACATGTATATTTATTAGATTTGAATACAAAATACATATACATGAAGTAAAGCATAAAAATAAGGCAAAAACATGTATAAAGAGAATCATCAAAACTAGTCTATACATATGCATATAGTGGATACAAATGAGCATGAAGTTCAATCATATATGAATCAATTGTAATTCACTATTTGTACATGTACACATGCAAGTTTTGATAAAATTCACATTTAAACTAGTTCATACCACATGAAGCACAATAAATCATAAAACATGAACATGCTATATGATATCAAATGAATAAGCATGTACATAAATAAAATAGGAGTTTAGAAATTGTTACCAACTTCAAAGCTCCTAACATGGTGGTTGTCCCACAAAGCTCCTTGATAGTGATGCATCCCAAAAGTATGTCCATCATGTCCAAGTGCATCCACTACCAAGGCACCGATCCTCTCACGTTTTGTGAGAGCCCTCACCTACATCAAAAGCAAATGGTGGGGGTTTTGGTACCCATATTTTCTTGGGTCCTTTGGGGTTAGCTTTGCAAGGCACCCAAACATTTTTATGATTAGCAAAATTTGAAACATGCAACTTATCAAAACAAAATTTTGCTAGATGGCCTTTGCGGCCACAATGTGCACAAGTGTACACCTTAGGATGCTTATGTGAATGTGTATGATCGTGACGTGCAACATAAGCAAATGCATGATGTGAGTGTGCATGAACATGGGGAACTTGTTTCTTTTGAAACAAGGATTCCAATCTAGAATGGTTGAATGCACAAGAGTTCAAAGTTGAACTCAAACAATCTATTTTATTTTTCAAAACATTAATCTCACTAGTGGTGGCATGTAAAGAATGGTGAGATATAGAATCATTTTTCTTTTTCTTTTGAAAAACATTTTCTTTTTCTTTTTCAACAAATTTTCTTTTTAAAGAGTTATTTTCTTGCAAAATAATTTCCTTTTGTTTTCCCACCAAAATAATTTCATTTTTCAAAATCATATTTCCTTCACACAAATCATTCAATTTAGACATCAAGGAAATATTTTTATTTTTCAAAACTTCATTTTCTTTTTCTAAGCATGCAATTTTGTTTCTAAATGAATCATGTTCTTTATGCATGCAATCAAAATTCTTTTTCAAATTTTTATTTTCCTTTTTAATCATGTCATATTTCTCAAGTAGGAGTTGACAAAAAGTGGTAAGCTCATCATATGACATGTCCTCATCCTCGGATTTGGTAGTTACCTCAAGGGGGTTATCCCCTTGGACCATAAAGCATGCATTGGAGGTGTTGCTTCAAACGTCCGAATCGCTCCCCGCATAATATAGATCATTTTCGCCAAGGGAGATGAGGGTATTCCATACTACAAAAGCCGAATCAAAGTTAGAAACTCTAGATAAATAAACATCATCTAGGGTAGACTTTAAAGCATTAAGGGCTTTTGCATTAGCCTCAATATTCTTACCATATAAACAATAATCATTATTAGTGATGGCAAGATAAACATGATAACCTAGGGCTTTGAGGTACAAGGACATCTTCACCTTCCATATATGGATGTTAACAATGTCAAACATGGGTGGTGACATGAAGTCCATGGTGTGTGTACAAAAATATTGTGATTAGCCTAAAAATGAGGATCTTTAACTCTAGGTTGTTAGACCCAAATCAGAGTACCAAGCTCTGATACCAATTGAAGGTTCACCTAGAGGGGGGGTGAATAGGTGAAGGCTAATCTAATGGTCACTTAATACCTAATAATGCGGAAGCTAAGAACAATTATAACCTAATTAAAACTTTTACACTAAACACTATGTATAACACAAGAGTGTTGCCGAATTCCCCGTGAAGGGCTCTGGACAAACTCCTCTAGATTCCCCTTGAATGGGTTGAGGTTGGCTCTCTTGGTTGAATACAAGTGTTAGCAAACAATCCCAAGCAAGTATATCAATGAGCACAAGGAATATATCATGCATATAAAAGTAAAGATAAGATAAGTAATGCAAGATATAACAAGAGACAAAGAGAGAGAGAGAGAGAAAAAAGGCAATCGCAAACACAAAGGGTTTGTTTCGAGGTTCGAGCACACTTGCTCTACATCCCCGCCTTCGACACACGAAGGATTTCCACTATGCAAGATCCCAATGGATCTCTCCTTGGTGCCGCAACACCTACAAGCCCTCGGACTCCCTAGTCCCGTACACACGCAAGCTCACTAGCTCGCCGAGGCCGCACCTCAAACAAAGAGTTCGCACCCGAACCCTAAACAACCACGAGCACACTTGCCCGTCTCCTCAAAGAACAAAGAAAAGATCTTTGGTGATCTAAACACTTTAATCACCAATAAAAACTCTCACTACAACACTCCTATAAGATGAATAGCTCAATGGATGCTCAAGTGTTTGTGTGAGAAAACAAGGAAAGAATCTTTGGTGAAAAACTCAAGGAAATATCTTTTACACTCTTGATAAACTCTCCTTTTAATTGGAAGTATTGGCTCTAATTTTGTGGAGAAAAACCTCTGGAATGAATGGAAAAAACTGGCTCTAAGAGTCTCCAAAATCTTGGCTCAAAACAATGACCAAACCCCCAAATTTATAGGCCAAAAAAATATAGCCGTTGGGGTCTGTCAGAGCTGCCGGTCGACCAGTGCGGTCGACCGCCAACGGTCAGAAATCCGACCGTTGGAGCCACGGTCGACCGCGTGGTCGACCGACCCACTGGAGCTGAGAGTCTAACTCTCTTTCGGTCGACCCGTACGGTCGGCTGAACATTCCAGAGAGCAGAGCTCTCTGGAGCGGTCGACCCGTACGGTCGGCCGTCCTCCAGTGCACAAAGGCGTGCACATCTGTGCACGTCGGTCGACCGGTCTGGTCGGCCGACTCCAGAATTAGTCGACTTATAAAGGCTACTAGTCGACTTATCCGAAGCCTGAAACAGTTTTCTGGGATTAAAAAGTTAGTCTTTTTGGCTTAAATAAAATCCCATAAAATACTTAAAAATCTACAAAAATAGTATAACCAATATACTTTGATAAACAAACATGCTTGCACAAAATCAAGGCATGTTATAAAAGATTGGACTATTTTTGTAACTTGGAAATATTTAGCTCAAGATAAAAACTGTTTTTTCAAAACAATATTTTCCAAAACATATTTTTCCAAATCTTCATCAAATACAAAAACAAGATATACTTTTAAGGCATAGTGTGTATGGATATGATCCACTACACAATCATAATGAAATATCTATATTTTTGTCATAAAGCTCTAAACTTAGTTTTGGTTAAAAGATAAGTACATGAGAAACACCAAGAGCCAAACTGTATTTTTCCAAAATGAAAAATCTTTTCTAAATCTAAAAATTCTTTTATGAAAAGACAATTTAATCAACAGTGTGTGTGTGTACTTGAGCAATCCACCAACTACTCTATCCTTTACATTTTATCTAAAATAAAAATAAAATCTTATACCTAGACACAAGTCTTCATCTTCTTGAAGTCTTCTCTTGAAGGCTTCTCATCTTCTTGACTTGGTCCAAGCTTGATCCAAAAGCTCCTTGGATCACACCGTGCTAGCTCCAAATCTTGACATTTTATCCTTTGTTGAGTTATGCACCTACTATGATCTTGATAATGAATCTGTCACTAATTAACACAAGATCATTAGTAAACATAACTTCATGAGTTGATCATCATCAAACTAGGGTGATAGGCCTTTGGGCCAACACAATGCACTGGCTAATTTTCAGTGGGGTATGTTAAGCATCTTTTCAGATATGGTTGAGCGATTTCTAGAAGTTTTCATGGATGACTTCTCTGTCTTTGGGTCTAGTTTTGATGAGGGTTTATATCATCTATCAATTGTATTGATAAGATGCAAGGAGAAGAACCTAGTTCTTAATTGAGAAAAATGCTATTTCATGGTGAAATCCGGGATTGTCTTAGGACACATTGTTTCTGATAGAGGTATAGAGGTTGACAAAGCTACGGTAGAGCTAATTGCCAAATTACCACCTTCTAGAACTGTTCGGGAGGTGCGATCTTTCCTAGGCCATGCCGGATTTTACCGCCACTTTATTAAAGATTTTTCTAAAATCTCCAAACTTCTTTGTGATCTTCTAGTAAAGGATGTTCCTTTTGAGTTCACCCCTTCTTGTTTGGAAGCCCTTGAAAGGCTAAAGACTGAGTTAACCTCGGCACCCATCATCCGACCACCTGATTGGAATCTCCCATTTGAGGTGATGTGTGACGCTTCTGACTATGCTGTAGGAGTTATCCTAGGCCAACGAGTGGATAAACTTTCTCATGTCATTTGCTATACTAGTAAGACTCTTAACGATGCCCAACTAAATTATTCCACCACTGAAAAAGAGTTGTTGGCAGTCGTTTTCGCTCTTGACAAATTCTGTCCATACCTTATAGGTTCTAAGGTCCTAATCTACACCGATCATGCAGCTTTAAAGTATCTTCTCACGAAAAAAGATGCTAAAGCCCGTTTAATCCGTTGGATCTTACTCCTACAGAAATTCGACTTACAAATTCATGATAAAAAGGAGCTGAGAATGTTGTAGCAGATCATTTATCGAGGATTATGGTCGAATCTGTGTCTGACTCACTACCTGTCCTTGAGACATTTCCTGATGAACAGTTAATGTCTGTCTCCTCTTTAATTGTTCCGTGGTATGCTGACATTGTGAATTATCTTGTCACGGAACTGATGCCCGATTCATGGACCAAGCAAGAACGATTGCGTTTCTTAGCTAGGGTCAAATGGTTCTTCTGGGATGAACCATACTTGTTTAAGTACTATCCCGATCAGATCATTCGACGCTGCTCTGACTCAGAATTTAGGAGCATCCTTTCATTTTGCCATGACCAAGCCTATGGAGATCATTTTAGTGCGAAGAAAACTGCTGCAAAAATTTTACAATATGATTTTTATTGGCCCACTCTAATTCGTGATGCTCATGTCTATTGTCAATCATGTGATCGTTGTTAACGATTAGGGAAAATTGCACGCAGGAATGAAATGCCATTAAACCCGATCTTAGTTGTCAAAATCTTCGATGTTTGGGGCATTGACTTCATGGGTCCCTTTCCTATATCCCATGGATACAAATATATCCTTGTAGCAGTTGACTACGTCTCTAAATGGATAGAGGCAGTAGTATGTAAAACCAATGACCACAAAGTTGTGGTAAACTTCTTGAAAGAGAATGTATTCTCTCGTTTTGGCTTTCCTTGTGTAATCATCAGCGATGGTGGAAAACATTTCTGCAATCGTACATTTGAAGCCTTAATGAGAAAATATTGCATCAATCATAGAGTAGCCATCCCTTACCACTCACACACTAGTGGCCAAGAAGAAGTTTTCAATCGAGCCATTAAGACCATCCTAGAGAAAACTGTGAACACCACTAGAAAAGATTGGTCTCTTCGCCTGACTGATCCTTTTGGGCATATAGAACTGCATTCAAAACTCCTATTGGAATGTCTCTATATAGGTTAGTTTATGGCAACGCTTACCATCTTCCTGTCGAATTAGAACATAAAACATATTGGGCAATCAAACGCCTAAATTTTGATCTAGACAAGGCAGGAGAGTCTAGGAAACTTCAACTGGATGAGCTTGAAGAGATAAGCAATGATGTGTATGACTGTTCAAAATGGTACAAGGATCGTATGAAGATTATGCATGATAGGATCATAACTCGGAAGGAATTTCAACCAGAGCAAAAGTCTTGCTGTACAATTCCCGTCTACATCTCTTTCTGGGAAAGCTGAATTCCTGTTGGACTAGTCCGAACATTGTTCATAAGGTACACTCACATGGTGCAGTTGAGGTCCACAATACCACGAATGGTACCACTTTTCAAGTAAATGGCCATCATTTAAAACCATACCATGAGTATCTGAGCCCAGAAGTGGAGGAAATCCTTCTGGAAGATCCTGTTTATCAGGATTGATCTTTATACGTACTAGGGATCCATTTATGTATTATAGTTTTTGTATTTTTTTCCTCTTAACTAGACAATGATGGATGACATCCACTCGTCCTCATCAGGTACTATCTACCCTTCACATTCTTACATTTGTAGCATGTATGCATTCATTCATACATTGAGGACAATGCATGAGATAAGTGTGGGGGAGGGTTAACATAGGTTTTCTTTTAGGTTTTCTTAAAAAAATTATATATATATAATAAAAAAGATTAAAAAAATATTTTCTTTGTTACAAAAAACTTTTTGAAAAGAAAAATAATATTTTGACTTATTTTTGCAAGAAATTAAGTTAATTTTAAGGAATAAGAAAATTATAATTAGTATTTCTTATACTTGGTTGAAATAAGAATATTTGTTTAATTTCTAGGGATAGGAAGAAAAAATTGAAAAAGTAATCCAGTCTTGATTTTTACCTTAATAAAATATGCATCTTTTATATACTTACATACTTAGAGTTCAAAACAAAGATTCTTATGCCTTCAAAAAAAAGAAGAAAAAAGAAGGAAAAAAAGAAGAAAAAAAATATATTATATATAATAAGAATCCTCTGATTAGCTGAATTTTATGCCTCATAAAGCATGATTATTCACGCCTAAAAGTGATTCATATCACTAAATAAATCCTTGGTTTTGTGGCCTTGTGTGCTTGAGTCCTAAGTCCTTAGGGTGTTATTTTATCTGGTGCCCTAAAACCATCCGAGCTTGGGAATCACCGACTAAGGCTCATTACATGGGCAAATTAGAAAGCCTAAGAAAGCTAAGGAATATTACCACCCTTATATATACAAATAAGGCATAAGAATTAGAGTTGAAGAACTCTTAGTCAAAATATTCACAGTCATAGGATGCATATGACTTAGGGTAAAATAATAGACTAGATGAGAATACAATTTTATTCCTAACCTTAATTGATAACAAATATTTGAATAGAGGCTAAGTCTAGGGATGAATAATTCGATGCTCTTATAACTTACAAGTTGATTAATACTTGTAAAAGCACTTCAAATATTTCCTCTTCTTTTTAAAATGTATTTTTAAAAATACTAACAAATTGTTTCTTTTCTTTATGAATTTTATGGGTGTAATCCACTGAAAACCCTCAAGAGACTGCAACTCCTCCTCTAGGGGTAACCTAAAGGTTTAAAGGCTTGTTGCACATGTTAAGTACAATCGCGTGACCTGCGAAAATGGTCTAATAAAAACTTTAAGTTAGTTTTGTTTTGCTCGAGGACGAGCCAAAGATAAGTGTGGGGGTGTGTTTGGACACATATATTGCATAAACATTATTATCCTACATATATTATATAATAAATCATTACAAACTCACTTGTCTTAATGTCCTAATCCGTGCAGGATGATAAAGAGGAGATAAACATGAATACTATCCAAACAAACCCAAAAGTTCAAATCAAATAGGGATCGACTTAAATTCAGAGAATCTTTAGTCTATCTTATCTAAGGATTGGATTTACCAGATAAGATAATACTATAAAAATTCAAAGAAAAAAAATAAATTTTTGAAGACCCTATTGGGTTTGCTGAGGATAAATGGATAGAGAGAAGATCAACGGATGAGATGAAGCAATTTAGATTCGGATTCAGATTAGATACAGTTTAGCATTTTAATCATAACTTTTGCTACCGAATCTCAAATCTGATGATTCAAGATGATCCAGAAAGAATATTTAAAGGCTACAACTCTTATGTTGATTACTGTTTCGAATTTTATCATTTGATAAGTAATATTCAGCAATCAATACGCTAATAAGTTGCAATCAGAATTCTGGATAAATTAAGTTTAGAGATAAGGGGAAGATTGAAATTCAAAAATAGCCAACTCTTTCTATCTTTCTACGCTCTCCCTTATCACTATTTTTCAATAAATACCGGTATTCATTGAGAGAGAGAGAGAGGACACACCAGAGGGCTGAAAAGCCAGAAAAAGAGAGTTTTGAGCGTTGTAATGCGAGATTGGAGAGGTCAAGGGCTTTGTATTTGATACTTGTTGAATAAAATTCAGAACTCTTCTTCACGATCTTGCGGCGTTCAGTCTAAGTTTTTCTTTAATTTTCTCTTTATTTTTTATGCTATTCTTTTCTTTCATATTTAATTTCATGAAGTCATCTCTTTTCTTTTATTAGCTTCTTTTGTTTTCAGCATCGCTTGGAGGAGGGAGATTACAAGGCGACGACAAGAAACAAGTTCACTGGTTCATCTTCCTCTTCCCTTCGTACTAATCATTTAATTTCTTTCTCTTATTTTGGTTATTCAAATCTTCGCAAAAAGGTTAGTATTTCTTTCTTCTTTTGCTTTCTTCATATTTTTATTTTTCTTTTGCTTTCTTCTCAAGATCTTTATTTATTTATTTATTTTTAAAAAAATTCCAACCTTCATCCAAGGGATTTCTCAACTAGAATAAGATAAAAGTGAGATTTTTAATAACTAAATTTTTAAGAACAAGTCTCTGTAGATTTGATCCTATACTTGCCACTACACACTTTGTTAAAAAGATTCTAACAAGTTTAGGTCTAATAACTTGTATGTGATTCAACAACGATAGAGTTTTTCATGAACTTCGAAACGCGAACATAGCATAAGTTGGAAGCATCGCTTCCATCATCCGAGTCACTCCCCGCATAGTATTACTTTTGTTCCCAAGGGAGAGTAAAGTGTTCCATGCTACAAAAGCCCAATCAAAATTATCAACCCTAGATAAATATTCATCATTTCGGGTACTCTTTAAAGCATGGATGGCTTTTGAGTTTGCCTCAAGATACTTGCTATTACTAAAGTATGAATCCTTAATGGTAGCAAGATAAACATGAATGCCTAGGGCTTTGAGGTACATTGACATCTTAACTTTTCAAGTTTGAAAGTTAAGAATAACAAACATGGGAGGTGTCATGAAATCTATGTGTGTGTACAAATATTATGATTAGTAAAAATGAGGATCTTTAATTCTAGGTTGTTAGACCCAAATCAAGAGCACCAAGCTCTGATACCACTTATAAGTCACCTAGAGAGGGTGAATAGGTGACTAGCTAATCTAATGATGAATTAATGTGGAATTAAAAATTATTTAAGCGAACTCAAAACTATTAAGCTAAACACACCAAGTATAACACAAGAGTGTAACCGAATTTCCGGTGAAGGGCTCTGAACTATCTCCTTAAGATTTCTCTAGATAAGAGTTGAGGTGCCGCTATGGCTCTCTTGGTTGAATACAAGTGTGAACAACCAATCCCAAGCATATATGAATTTAAGCACAAGTATATCAAGCAAGTAATGAATATGAATAATAAGAACAGGCAAGATATAAATACAAGTGAGAGATAGAGAGAGAGCAATTGCAAACACGGAAGATTTGTTTCGAGGTTCGAGCACCCTTACTCTACGTCCCAGCCTTCAACACTATGAAGGATTCTCACTAAAATCGATCCTACCGGATCACTCGGTGCCGCAACACCTATAATGAGTTCACACTAGAATTCCTTGGACTCACTAGTCCCCTCTCTCATTCCCGCAAGAGCTACACATGCAAGCACACTAGCTTGCCGAGGCCGCACCTTTACACCGAGCTCCCATAAGAACTCGAAACAACACGAACCCACAATTTCGCCTCCTCAAATACAAAATGAACACTTGGTGATCTAAACACTTTGATCACCTAAAAACACTCTCACACTAACTCTCCTATAGGATTGATATAGTAATAGAAAGCTCAAGTATGTGTGAGAAAAAATTAGATTGAATAGTGGTGAAAAACTCAAGAAATCTCTTTTACAAAATACTCTTAAAAACTCTCCTTTTGATATGAAAGTATTTCGCTCTAAAAACAAGTGGAGATAAACACTTAGATAGGTAGGAAAAACTAGCTTGAAAACTCACTTAAAATCTTATAGAAAATAGTTCAAGGGAACCCCAATTTATAGGCTCTCAAAATATGGCCGTTGGAGGCCAACTCAGCAAGAAATCCTGCTGTCAGTCGACCGCCTGGACGACCGGTGATTGTTACACAATTCTGCATATTTTACCACATTAGTCCCATGCATATTACAAATAAAAATATGATTTTTACTCATCTTCTCTCTATTTTTGCAGGTCCACAACTGAAATGAGAGAAAGCCCAAAAATCTCTTTAATTAGCAATAATTAAAGAGATTAATTCATAAGCCCAAAAGAGATTAATTCAAAGCCCAAATTTGAGCCAAGGATCTAGAGAATTTTACGCAACAACTCAAGATTCTAGAAGGCCACGTGGATAACAACTTCGTAACGAACCTGCAACAGATTTCTGTTGCTCAACAGACTTATCCTTGCCGCAAAATCCGGGATTTTCCCGCCAATTTGCGGCAGTTGTAAGGTTGTTGGAGCTCCGGATTTTGCTCCAACAACCTGGCTCTAGATGCTTCTCTCTGAGCCTATAAATACTGGACCAAGGGCTTCGTAAAAAGGGGGAACAGAAGAGGAGAGATGATAGGATAAAGCTTTGTAATTTTGTATTTTTTTCTCTAGGATTTAGTTTTTTAGATCTCCTTCTTCTTCCCTAGAAATTCTGCAAAAGAGAGTTGTAAGAGAGAGAGAGCTTGTGTACATCAAGGAGTGACAACTTGTGAAGTAAGGATTGATCCATTCTCTTCTTCTCTACTTGAGCATTTTCTAGTAACTCTTACTTTCTTTACTTCTAGTTTTACTTTACTTGCAATTTTATTCATGCTTTGTTTTGCTTTTCTTTTGTAATGGCTAGTAGCTAATTCTTTCTTCTCATGGCTAGCTAACAACTTACCTTGCTAACTACTAACTCATGGGTGATTGCTATCTTTAATCTTGTAAAGTGTATGATCTTCTCTTCTCCGATGGGTTACTTTCATGCTTGGCAAGTATCTTGTTGTAATTCTCCATATGATTCATGTGTGCCTCATTTAGAGCCTTGTCTAGAACAAGTGCCTTGATGGAACATGGAGATGGATCACCAATATGCTATTTGTTGTACAACTTCTTTACTTCCATTAATGAATGTTGTATCTTCTTCCTTAGCATCCCTTGAGTGTAGCTCTTTTGATTCCATTATTGAAAGTCTAATTTGTAGGCCAATGACATCTATGAGTCTACAAGACAAGTCCAAGAATGATCACCCGTCATCCAAGTGGGAAAGTAATTAGACAACACGCAAGACAAATCTTTGCCGATGAATCAACATGAGGCACGCATTCACCATCACGGAGTTTAGTAAGTTTTTAGTAAGGAAGTAAGGTTAGCTAGCCATGGTTTTCTTCACCTTCAAAGTCTTCTAAAGTTTTCTTTTCTTTTAGTGTTAATAACAAATCCAATCTTGATTTTGATTTCTCCTCATTTTCCATCATGCACAAATCAACCAATTCTTCTATTTTCTTTTCCATGTTTCTTGCATTTGTGTAAATAACAAAGAAGAATCTTCGTTTTCGTGCTTCACTACGAACCGTAACGCTTCCATCGCTAGCTCTCCCTGAGAATCGACTCGGTATAGCCCTTGCTATAACGGAGATTGGAAAGGGTATATTAATCATATCAAATACATTTGTGGAGTGATCAAGCACAAAGGTTGAATCTAAACCTTCTCTCTTTTCATTGAATATATTTTGACAATACAACACCCTTTCCCGTCTTAATCAATTTTTGGCGCCGTTGCTGGGAGAGCAATGGTTTTGATTTCAAGTGAAGAACTAAACGAATCTTCTTCTCTGTTGCAGGTAACAGGTTGAAGAAACAGGAAAATTTGCATTGCAGAAACATATAAGTGGACCCGGGCCTCTGCTCTCGAAAGCAGAGACCAGGATCCCTCCAAATTGCCGCAAATTCTGGGTTTTTGCCGCAGAATTGCGGCAAGGAGGAGTTGACTTCTGACCAGTTTTCTGCAGGGCTTGCTTCTCTGCAAAATACAGCTGCTGCAATACTTAATTTCTTGTATTCTTCACCTTATATCTGCTAATAATCAACAGTAAAAAATTGGTTGAAAAGTTAAAAATTGATTAGACATTTGCATTCTAGGCACGTGTCTTTTCAATACATTTACTTTTACTGTTGAAGAGTGGTGGATGCAAGGTACGTGCGCATTGCATATTGACTAGGACTCACTCTTTGTTTGATTTAATTACGCTTTGAGTGAACCTTGTTTGTTGATATCGTACACTTGCACAAATCAATTCTAAGGGCATAACCCATAAATAAGATAAGGTGGGGATTTTATCACCCTTTCCTTAGCCTAAAAACCACAATCCCAGCACTCACAATCCTAAGCTTCTAATAAAAAATTGCTAGACGTTGGCCCTAGGGACATCTCGGACTCACTTAGGAGATTATCCTAAGGGGGAAAAGTGTTAGAAAGTGACTTTTGTAAAATCAGTGTCTAGGAAAGGGATTGAGGGCCGAAAGCCCGAAGGTTGCTGGTTACTTAATTAAGGAACGTCTCTGACGGAAAACCTCCCACCAACCTTGCCCTTTCCTGGCTGATTAGCTTATAGTCAAAGTCTACACTAAACCTCCTGTGGACGATCTAATCAGTTAGGAGTCGTCTAGGTCCAGGAATCCTAGAAGCTTGGATTGATTTTTCTTTTATTGTTTGTTATTTTCTCTTTTTCGCTGGTGTGATCGGTGCACGTTGTTTGTGATTGTATATGCGAGAGTGGTTTCGTGATCCTAATTCTGCAAGACTTGTTAGACTTTCTACACATGTACTTACACAACCACTTGACATTATGGAAAACAACGTCTCACTTCAAGATCGATTTTATCCGATTCGCACCTCCCTTCCTTCATGCATTCTTCTCCCCGAGCCTAATGGAAATCACTTCGAGCTGAAACCGCAATTCATTAATACACTTCCCCGATTTCATGGTCTTGAGTCTGAGGATGCGTACCTCTTTATTCGTGAGTTTGAAGAGATATGCAAAATGATGAGAATTTCCCAACTGACCGAGGATGCTGTTAGGTTACGGTTCATACCGTTTGCACTTAAGGATTTAGCTAAGAAATGGCTTTATAATCTTCCCATCAGTTCCATATCTTCATGGGAGGATTTTGTTAAAGTCTTTCTTAAGAAATTCTATCCTATCCACAAAACAGCCCTAATGCGCAAGAATATCATGCAATTCAAGCAGGACCCAAAAGAACCTTTCTGGAAATATTTTGAGCGTTTCAAAGACCTTCTAGCCCTATGTCCTCATCATGGCGTAGAGAAATGGCATCTGTGCCAGATTATCTACGACGGTCTAGATTACCAAACAAAAACCCTCCTTGAATCCATGTGTCAAGGGGAATTTTTGAAGAAAAATGAACATCAGGGGTGGGATCTCTTTGAAACCCTAGCTGAGAAAACCATTCAGTGGGAGTCATGTCCTGATAAATCCACTCCCACCACTTCCAAAACTGGTACGCACTCCATAGAAACCTCTCTAGCTGCAGATGCCAAGATTACACAATTAATGAAGAGGATAAACTGCTTGAGTCAAAAGGAAATTCTGTTGTAAATCAGGTCAACCCATCACCAGTGATCAACCGGGTTGCACCTACTGTCATGACCTTAACCATGTCTTTGAGGAGTGTCCTTTGTATCAGCCCCAATCATATCAGGAGAACCTTAATGCAGATTTACCAGACCCCCATACTCCAACACATATAATTTGGGATGGCAGAACCATCCAAATTTTTCAAGGAGTCAGTCTGGTCCTGAGCATCATAGGCCACCACTTCCACATCCTTATAATGCTCAGTCTCACACATCCAGTTTCAATTATAATTCACTGTATGTTCATCCTCTCAAAGTCCACCACATTCACAACCATATCAGAACCCACCATATTACCATTCACAATTCCAATCTCCATATCATCAACATCCACCCCAGAATAATTCAGATGATAAAATATCAGAGTTGATGAAAATGATAGAATCCTTAACCAAGACCCAAGCTTCAATGATGAACCATCATCAACAGGATATGGATAGAATTCAGGTCCAATTAGGGCAATTGGCTAATGAGAGACAAAAAGGTATGCTTCCAAGCCAGCCAGTGCCAAATCCCAAACATCACTTCCCTTTGAATGAAGTGGAAGATTCAGGACCCAATTAATGTCATTCTATTCATACCTTGAGATCTGGTAAACAAGTCGATAATAAGGTTTCTAATCCACCATCTCATCTATTACCAAAGCCAACACCTCCTGTCCCAAAGCAACCAGCTTCTGACAAACCATCTTCTAGTACAGAGCCATCCACTTCCAAGACCAAGGGTAAAGAAAAGGTAGATGAGCAACCCTATAAGCCTGTAGTACCATTTCCAAATAGGCTTAAGAATCCCAAGACAAATGCTCACATGGAGAAGATAAAAGAAATGTTCAATAAGGTCCAAATCAATGTCCCTCTTCTTGATGCCATACAACAAGTGCCATCATATGCCAAATTCTTAAAGGAAATGTGCACCAAGAAGAGGAAAACACAAGTCCCTAAAAAAGTCTTCCTAGCATCATCCATCAACGAGCTGCTCAATGGTCCAACTCCTGTTAAATACAAAGACCCAGGTAGCCCCACCATTTCATGCATCATAGGACAGACTACCATTAATAGGGCACTTCTTGATTTGGGGGCCAGCATCAATCTCCTGCCTTTCTCTGTGTACCAACATTAGGGTTAGGTGATCTCCGTCCTACCCAAATGACTATCCAATTGGCTGATCGCTCTGTCACTAGACCCAAGGGGGAAATTCACGATGTCCTTGTCAAAGTTGGGGAATTCATTTATCCTGTTGACTTTGTAGTCCTTGAAACAAAACCTGTGTCAATTCCAATCAAAGGGCTCAAACTCCTGTCATTTTGGGACGACCATTCCTGGCTACTGCAAATGCCATCATTAATTGCCAGAATGGATCATTGAGGTTAACCTTTGGTAACATGACTCATAAACACAATGTCTTCCACACACAACCTCGTAAAACAAAAGATCAAACATTTGAGGTTAGCTTCATTAGTAACAATTGTGAGGAAGAAGGTGAAGATCCAAAAGATGAGTCACAATCTTGTGATTCTCTTATCCGAGTACCCTTTCAAAAGGGAAAAGTTGATTTGGATATTTTCACTTTCAATGAGCCAACTGTGACTGTATTCGAACCTCCGATTGATATATCCTTTGAAGACCTGTTTGTTGATGAGATCATGTGTCTAGATGAGTCAACTCGGGGTCAGCTAATTGATTGCACACTTCCGGATGTTGACCTTAGTTTTAAAGAATTGTATGGAGCGGAGCTGAAATTCCTTAACATTGGAAGTGATGAGATTCAGAGTGAGAGTGGTGATAAGGAATTTTTTTAGTGAACAATGTGGTGGAATAAGGATGAATGATAATAATAAACAATTGAATCTGGAAATACCTAGGGCTAAAATAATTCAAACCGTTTTCCAACTGAGCTCACGAAAGCAGACGCACTGGAACGATGGGAAACGGGCCAGAGGAAAACGACCAAAAGCCTAGGTAATGGTTACACTTGTATATACTCTTTGTAAATAATTTTTTGCACTTTTTTGTAAATAAAAATTTCTTACCTCTTACCTATTTCATGCATACATATATCATGATGCATTGAGGACAATGCATGAAATAAGTGTGGGGGAGGGTTTACTAACATAGAGTTTTCAGATTTTCTTTCTTTTACACTTCTTTTAGAAATATAAAAAAATATTAAAAAAATATAAAAAATAAAATAAAAACTTTTTGAAATAAGAGACAAAGTTTTGATCTATTTTTAAGAAGATTAAGATGTATCTTAGAAATTAAGAAAGCCTTAATTATGACATCTTAAACCTACTTGAAATAATAGATCTTGTTTAAAATTATAGGCTAAGTAAGTAAAATTGGTGAGATATTTTTATCTTGAATTTTTACCTTAGATAAATATGCACTTTACACTTACACATTTCTTGGGATGGAGACAAAGACCAAAAATGCCATAAAAATAAAAAAAAAGAAAGAAAAATAAAGATGTAATAAAACATCACCTATTAAGCTGGATAAATGTGCCTCAAGAAGCATGATTATTCACGCCTAACGGTGGTAAAGGAAATAAATAATCCCCTTTAGTTTTGTGGCCTTTTTTACTCGAGACCTTAAACCCGAGGGATGTTTTCTCATCTGGTGCCCTAAGACCGTTTGGTTTGGGAGTCATCGGTTAAAGGCTCGCTACAAGGGTAAACTAGAAAGCCTAAACTAAGGGAAGAAAAAAAAACAGAAAATATATATATATATAAATAAATAAATGGCTTGATGGTTGGAGTTGAAATCCCAGAAATTTTCACTGAGCACGGTGTGCATATTATCTAGGTTTTATGAAAGATAAAATATTCAATCCAATTTTGAATTCTTACCTTAATTGAAGACAAGATCTTGCATAGAGACTAAGTTTAAGAAAGAATGATTATAGGTGGACTTATGACCTAAGATCACTTATATTTTTGCAAAAATAGTTCGAAAACATGTCTCTCTTTCAAAATATATTTTCAAAATACTAACATTTGTCTTCTTTCTTTATGGATTTTGTGGGTGTAATCCGCTGAAAACTCTCAGGAGACAACACTCCTCCTCTAGGGTAACCTAGAGGTTTAACGGCTTGTTGCACATGCTCAGTGCAATCGCGTCACCTGCAAAAGTGGTGTAATAAAATCGGTAGTATAGTTTTTCTTTTATTTGTTTTGCTCGGGACGAGCAAAAGAATAAGTGTGGGGGTGTGATTGTTACACAATTCTGCATATTTTACCACATTAGTCCCATGCATATTACAAATAAAAATATGATTTTTACTCATCTTCTCTCTATTTTTGCAGGTCCACAACTGAAATGAGAGAAAGCCCAAAATCTCTTTAATTAGCAATAATTAAAGAGATTAATTCATAAGCCCAAAAGAGATTAATTCAAAGCCCAAATTTGAGCCCAGGATCTAGAGAATTCTACGCAATAACTCAAGATTCTAGAAGGCCACGTGGATAACAACTTCGTAACGAACCTGCAACAGATTTCTGTTACTCAACAGACTTATCCTTGCCGCAAAATCCGGGATTTTCCCGCCAATTTGCGGCAGTTGTAAGGTTGTTGGAGCTCCGGATTTTGCTCCAACAACCTGGCTCTAGATGCTTCTCTCTGAGCCTATAAATACTGGACCAAGGGCTTCGTAAAAAGGGGGAACAGAAGAGGAGAGATGATAGGATAAAGCTTTGTAATTTTGTATTTTTTTCTCTAGGATTTAGTTCTTTAGATCTCCTTCTTCTTCCCTAGAAATTCTGCAAAAGAGAGTTGTAAGAGAGAGAGAGCTTGTGTACATCAAGGAGTGACAACTTGTGAAGCAAGGATTGATCCATTCTCTTCTTCTCTACTTGAGTATTTTCTAGTAACTCTTGCTTTCTTTACTTCTAGTTTTACTTTACTTGCAATTTTATTCATGCTTTATTTTGCTTTTCTTTTGTAATGGCTAGTAGCTAATTCTTTCTTCTCATGGCTAGCTAACAACTTACCTTGCTAACTACTAACTCATGGGTGATTGCTATCTTTAATCTTGCAAAGTGTATGATCTTCTCTTCTCCGATGGGTTACTTTCATGCTTGGCAAGTATCTTGTTGTAATTCTCCATATGATTCATGTGTGCCCCATTTAGAGCCTTGTCTAGAACAAGTGCCTTGATGGAACATGAAGATGGATCACCAATATGCTATTTGTTGTACAACTTCTTTACTTTCATTAATGAATGTTGTATCTTCTTCCTTAGCATCCCTTGAGTGTAGCTCTTTTGATTCCATTATTGAAAGTCTAATTTGTAGGCCAATGACATCTATGAGTCTACAAGACAAGTCCAAGAATGATCACCCGTCATCCAAGTGGGAAAGTAATTAGACCAACACGCAAGACAAATCTTTGCCGATGAATCAACATGAGGCACGCATTCACCATCACGGAGTTTAGTAAGTTTTTAGTAAGGAAGTAAGGTTAGCTAGCCATGGTTTTCTTCACCTTCAAAGTCTTCTAAAGTTTTCTTTTCTTTTTGTGTTAATAACAAATCCAATCTTGATTTTGATTTCTCCTCATTTTCCATCATGCACAAATCCACCAATTCTTTCACTTTCTTTTTCATGCTTCTTGCATTTGTGTAAATAACAAAGAAGAATCTTCGTTTTCTTGCTTCGCTATCAACCGTAACGCTTCCATCGCTAGCTCTCCCTGAGAATCGACTCGGTATAGCCCTTGCTATAACGGAGATAGGAAAGGGTACATTAATCATTTGGAATACATTTGTGGAGTGATCAAAGCACATTGTGAATATATTAACCATCTTAAATACATTGTGAAGTGATCTCAGCACCGAGGTTGACTCTAAACCTTTCCTCTTTCATTGAATATTTGTGCAATAACTTCACACTATCCTTTCCCAATCAACCGGCCAACGGTCGGATTTCTGCCCCGTCGACCGCCCGGTCGACCGAGGCCTGGATACAGAGAGTAAAGCTCTTTGCCGGTCGACCGCCCGGTCGACAGAGGCCCGATCCAGAGAGCAGAGCTCTCTGGCGGTCGACCGGCCCTCCAGCTAAACTGGCTGTGCCCGTTTGTGCACATCGGTCGACCGGACCGGTCGACTGACCGGTCGACCGAGACGGTCGACCGGCCCTCCAGCCAAACTGGTTGTGCCTGTATATGCACATCGGTCGACCGGACCGGTCGACCGACTTCTATCTCGGTCGACCGTCCCGTCGACTAGCAGAAAGCCTGGTCACATCTTTTTAGGGATAAAAACTTGGTCTTTTTATCTTTAATAAAATCTCATAAATTCTTATAAATTCTACAAAAATAAGTTCATTGAAATACTTTGATATTCAAACATGTTTGATTAAAAATCAAAACATATTACAAACTGTTCAGAAGGAGGAATTGAATTGAGTAAGAGTTCAGAGTAAACTGTTTATGTCCATGTACTGATTATCAAACTCTGAATATGTATGAGGATTTACTTTACTCCTTCAAGTCACCGTTCGTAGCACAAGCTATAACGGGTCGTATCCACAGAGAGGGCTAGCGATGTAAGCGTTCACGATTTTTATGTTGAAGTTTTTGAGAAGAAAAATGAAGGTTATTCTTTGTTTAAAAATGGAAAAATAAAACAAGGTAGAAAGAGAGTGAAGAATTTTTGTGAAGTTTTATTAAAAAAGGAAAACGGAATGGAAAATGGAATGAAAGACAGTATGAAAACGGTGATGCTGGAAAAAAAAGAGAAAGTTTTAGAAAGGAGTTTTGAAATTCAATTAAGAGAAGGCCATGACTAACTAACATTCTACACTACTAACTTACTAAGCTCGTCGGGTTATTCATGCCTCATGTAGATTCATTGGCAATAGTACATCTTGCTTTGTCAAATCAATATATTGTCCCAAATTGAGGGTGTGTTTTCATCTAGGCTTGGCTAGGTGGCTTCCTTGAATTATCGGCTCCCAATAGATTCTCAATAAGGGAACATAGGTATTCACACTTAGGTATGCAAAACAAGAATGTAAGATTCATTAGTCCATTAAAGCTCTAACATGCTAGCATGACATAAGAAACTTATACAATAGCTGTTAGCATATTAAAGTGATCCATCTTCATATTCCATCAAGGCACTTGTTCAAGAGACAAGGCTCTAAATGAGGCACACATGAATATATGGAGGTGATACAAAGTATTCACTAGAATTAAAACACTACTCATCATCATTGGAAATAAAAGACGTGTTAATTACAAGACTAGAAATAAAAATATCCAACGATTCATATGATTTAGCAATCACCCAAGAGTTAGTAGTTAGTAGTGTTAGAAGTTAGTTAGTCATGTTAGTGATTAGTTAGCCATAGAAAAGAAAAACAAGCAAGAAGACATGGTAGAAAAACAAATGCAAGAAAGTAAAGAACTTGAAAGTAAATGCAATAGAAAAAGAAAGAATTGAGAAAGGAAAGCTTGAGCTTTTGTATTGAGTTACCACTTCTTCAATTACACAGATTTCTCTCACCCTCACTCTCTCTTTTCTGGGTCTAGAAGGAGAAAATGAAAATTACACAAGAAGACTAAAGAGAGCTTAAAGAAATCCTAACTAATTGCCTAAACAAAATATTATTCTCTCCTCTCTTTTTTACAGAGGCCCTGGGGGTCTATTTATAGGCTTCAGGAGAAGATCACATCCAACAACAGCCGTAGGATCAATTGCTTGATCAATGGTCAAGGAAGTGCCGCGGATCCGCGGCCAAGGCCGCGTTTCCGCGGCAGCATCTTGGCCGTTATGCCAACGATTTTTCTGACATTCTGTTATGCTGTGTGTGCCTAGCTGGAGCTTCTAGAAATTGGAGAATATACTTTTAATCATTCCAGAATTAGGCTTCATGGTTGTGGGCTACTAAAAACATCTTTAATTCCTTAAAAATCACAAGATTTGGGTCTTCTTCTCCATTAAAGAATGGACCTGAAAAATAGAAAAGCAATAAAAATCCAATTTTTATTAACATAAAGTATGGTAAGGTGGTATAAAATGATGCAAAATGAACTCCAATCACACCTCATACCTAGCTTTTGCTTGTCCCCGAGCAAAATAAGCAAAGAAAAAGAGAAAAATCCTAACTAAATTATTACACCACTTTCGTAGGTGACACGATTGCACTGAGCTCGTGCAATAAGCCGTTAAACCTCTAGGTTACCCTAGAAGATGAGCGTTGCCTCCTGAGGGTTTTCAGCGGATTGCACCCACAAAATCTCAAGAAAAAGAAAAAATGTTAGTGTTTTTTCAAAAAAAAGGAAGAAAAAAATTTATGATCCTTTTTTTTCAAGAATTTCGGTGATCAAAAGGTTTTAGGTTACCCTAAACTTTTCCTTCTTTTTATAAGCCTCCATTCGAAGTTTTGTTTTCAACTTAGGTTAAGTTTTCAAAAAATAGAGAGAGAACTAGATTTTTTATCAAGCCTAACACATATACATTTATATGTATGAGGAATTGTTCTTAGACTATGGTACATTTATTTATATATACATATATATATATATTTTATTTATATATATATGTTTATTTTTATTTATTTATTTATATATTTGCATTTATTTATTCCCTTAGCTTCAGTAGGCTTTTTAATTCACCCATATAGCGAGTCTTTTACCGATGACTCCCAGACTAGATAGTCTTAGGGCACCAGATAAGGATACATCCCTAAGCTTCAAGGACTCGAGTAAATTAGGTCACGAATGCTAAGGACTCAACCACCTTTAGGCGTGACTGGTTATGCTTCCTAAGGCACAACTAACCAGCTTAATTGGTGATCAAGTTTTTATTCATTTATCTATATATTTTTTTTATCTTTTTTTTCTTCTTCTTTTATATATATATAAATATAAACAAAGTTACTAAGTCCTTGATGAATCCCTCAACATGTAAATGTATATAGTGCTTAGAAAAAATTCAAAGTCTAACTATCTTTCTATTCTTTTCTTTCTTAACCTAAAGATCCAACAATACTTCTTATTTTGACTTATATTAAGAAATCCTGGTTTAGAATTTCCTTAATTCCTAAGATCAAGTTAATTCTTTTCAAAAATGGATCACAGAAAATATTTTTTTCTTTTTCTTATTTTATTATTATGTTTTTCTTTTTTATATAAGAAAGAAAAATCTAAGAAAATCTTAGAAAATCTAGAAAAAATCCTAAAAACTAAAAAAAATTCTATGTTAGTATCTACCCCCCATACCTATCTCCTGCATTGTCCCTAATATATGCAAGTAAAATATATGCATGAAATAGGTAAAGAAAAGATGTCACACACTCCTTCAGCTCGGACCAGCAGTGGTGCTAGGTCTGGCCGATTGTGAACGCCGTAGACCCTCCTTGATGCGGTCGAGGCGAGTAGCCTGCTCCTCAACCTGCTTCCTCAGTCTAACCTGACCCTTAAAGATCTTCTTCATGCCTCGCCAAATGGTAGACATGAAGGCTCGTGAATTAATTGGGGGTCCTGCTGCCAAAAGGCCGGATCATCATCATCCTTTAAAGTTCCTCCGAAGAGGACTCGGCCGGGGCATCTTCAGGTTGGACACTAGGGGTTCAGACCGCATGGAGGCAACTATTGTAAGCACTTATTGTCCTCTCTGGTGCAACAAATACTCTATCGTACGAGTCAAAGACCGCATCTGTTAAGAAGTTCCCACACAGACGAGTGATCAAAACTGGATGCGATTATTTGGCACCGCGTGTGCGTGTGGAGTTTGTGATGATACTGTGAAAAATAGTCGTGTTAATGCAAATAGTGTGCTGCCTAGTCTTGAGATCGTGAATAATTTGCAGCACAGGCCTATTAAAGGAGGTCGTATGGTCAAGCCGAAGGATATTGCGTTGGATCCAGCGTCCAACGCAATGTATGTTGCGAAACGTAGTACTGGCTTTGAGCCCCCTATCCTGTTCGGTACAGGAGCCCTCATGATTGTCATGTAGTCAATTAATGGTAGGGGTTGCGATGGTGCGGGTTGCTGGGGACTTGTGTATAGTCTTCCAACATATCAACAGTTAAAACAAGGTCCCCAGTAGGCATGCGCTCCAGACTCTGGTGGAAACTGCAATGGCACCAAAAATTTGTTCACTCGAATTATCAGAGTTATTCTAATAAAACACTATGATGTTCCCAGGCAATGGCGCCAAAAATTTGTTCGGAAGGAGGAATTGAATTGAGCAAGAGTTCATAGTAAACCGTTTATGTCCGTGTGATGATTATCAAACTCTGAAATGGTATGAAGATTTACTTTACTCCTTCGAATCACCATTCGTAGCACAATCTATAACGGGTCGTATCGCAGGGAGGCTAGCGATGGAAGCGTTCACAGTTTTTTATGTTGAAGTTTTTGAGAAGAAAAACGAAGGTTCTTCTTTGTTTAAAAATGGAAAAACAAAACAAGGTAGAAAGAGAGTGAAGAATTTTTGTAAAGTTTTGTTACGAAAAGGAAAACGGAATGGAAAACGGAATGAAAGACGGTATGAAAAGCGGTGGTGTTGGAAAAAGAGAAAGTTTTAGAAAGGAGTTTTGAAATTTAATAAAGAGAAGGCCATGACTAACTAACATTCTACACTACTAACTTACTAGGCTCGTCGGATGATTCATGCGTCATGTAGATTCATTGACAATAGTACATCTTGCTTTGTCGAATCAGTATGTTGTCCCAAATTGAGGGTGTGTTCTCATCTAGGCTTGGCTAGGTGGCCTCCTTGAATCATCGGCTCCTAATAGATTCTCAATAATGGAACATAGGTATTCACACTTAGGTATGCTAAACAAGAATGTAAGATTCATTAGTCCATTAAAGCTATAACAAGCTAGCATGAAATAAGAAACTTGTACAGTAGGTGTTAGTGTTGGCCCAAAGGCCTATCACCCTAGTTTTGATGATGATCAACTCATGAAGTTATGATTACTAATGATCTTGTGTTTAATTAGTGACAGATTCCTTATCAAGATCTTGGTAGGTGTGGAGCTTCAACAAAGGATTTAAAGTCAAGTTGGAAGCTAGCACCGGTTGATTCACGAGCCTATGCATCAAGATCACATCTAGAGATGAGCTCGGTGGATTGCATGTGGACCAAGTCAAGAAGATGAGAAGACTTCAAGAAGATGAAGACTTGTGTCTAGGTATAAGATTTTTATTTGTTTTAGATAAAAATGTAAAGGATAGAATAGATTGGTGGATTGCTCAAGTTATATCACACACACACTCTTGATAGAACTCTTTATAAGATTGCTTTCATAAAAGAATTTTTATTTTAGAAAAAGATTTTTCATTTGTCAAAATACATTACTTGGTTTGGTGATCTATTATATGCATATCCTTTAACCAAAACAAGTTAGTGCTTTATGTCAAAAACTAGATATTTCATCTTGATTGTGTAGTGGATCATATCCATACACACTATGCTTTAAAGTATATCTTGTTTTTGTATTTGATGAAGTTATGGAAAAACAAGTTTTAGAAAAACATGTTGTTTTAGAAAAACAGTTTTTATTATGAGCCAATATTTCCAAGTTACAAAAAATAGTCAAATCTTTAATAACATGCCTTGATTTTGTGCAAGCATGTTTTTATATCATAAAACTATTTTTTGTAGAATTTCTAAGTATTTATGGGATTTTTTATTAAGCCAAAAAGACCAGTATCTTTAATCCCAATTTTTTCAGGTTCTGGCAGTTCTGATTTTTCAGAACTGACAGAGGCCGGTCGACCGGGTCGGTCGACCGGACGTGCACAGCGTGCACGCCTGTGTGCACTGGAGGACGGTCGACCGGACCGGTCGACCGCTTAAGAGAGCTTTTGCTCTCGGGAATTATCGGTCGACCGGGCCGGTCGACCGACAGAGAGTTTTCTCTCTTCTCCAGTTGCGCAGTCGACAGGGCCGGTCGACCGGAGGCTGCAACGGTCGGATTTTTGACCGTTGCCGGTCGACCGGGCCGGTCGACCGGAAGCTCTGACAGAACCCAACGGCTCTATTTCTGGCAGCCTATAAATTGGGGTCTTGTCAACTGTTTTGAGGTTAAGATTTTAGAGACTCTTGAGCCAGTTTTTCTGATACTTTTAGAAGAGTTTTCTCCACAAAATTGAGTGCAAATACTTCCCATCTTAAAGGGAGTTTTTATCAAGAGAGTGTTTTAGTGATTCTTTGAGATTTTCACCATAGTCTTTCCTTGCTTTACTCACACCACACTTGAGCTATCCATTGCTAGATATTCCTATAGGTGTGTTGTAGTGAGAGTACTCTTTAGGTGATCAAGTGTTGTGATCATCAAAGAGATTTTTCTTTGTTCTTTGAGGATACGGGCAAGTGTGCTCGTTGGTGGTTGAGTTCGGTTGTGAACTCTTTGGTTTGAGGTGCGGCCTCGGCGAGTCGGTGGACTTGCGTGTGTAAGGGACTTGAGAGTCCGAGGGCTTGTAGGTGTTGCGGCACCAAGGAGAGATCCGGTTGGATCGTGCATAGTGGAAATCCTTCGTGTGTCGAAGGCGGGGATGTAGAGCAAGTGTGCTCAAACCTCGAAACAAACCCTTTGTGTTTGCGATTGCTCACTCTTGCTCTCTTTCTCTTTTTGTCTCTATTTTATATCTTGCATTCTATTTATTGTGTTCATCTTATATTTGCATGATATATTCTCTTGTGCTCATAATTGATATACATACTTGCTTGGGATTGTTGTTAACACTAGTATTCAACCAAGAGAGCCAACGCGGCACCTCAACCCATTCAAGGGGAATCTAGAGGAGCTTGTCCAGAGCCTCGCAAGGGGAATTCGGCAACACTCTTGTGTTATACATAAGTGTTTAATTAAAAGAAGTTTATTTTGGTCAACTTAGTTTTAATTCCGCATTATTTGTTTAAATAAGTGACCATTAGATTAGCCATCACCTATTCACCCCCCCTCTAGGTGATCTTACAATTGGTATTAGAGCTAGTGCTCTTGATATTGGGTCTAACAACCTAAGAGTTAAAGATCCTCTTTTAGGCTAATCACAAGATTTGTACACACACTATGGACTTCATGTCACCACCCACCTTTGATATTCTTAACATCCAAACTTGGAAGGTTAAGATATCATTGTACCTCAAAGCCTTAGGAATTCATGCTTATCTTGCTACTACTAATAATGATTATTGTTCAAATAGCAAGTACATTGAGGCTAATGCAAAAGCCCTTCATGCTCTTAAATGTACCCTAAATGATGATTATTTATCTAAGGTTTCTAACATTGAATCGGCTTTTGTAGCTTGGAACATCATCACCTCCCTTGGAGAAAAGGATCTATATTATGCCGGGAGCGATTCGGACGTTGGAAGCGACATCTCCAACGTATGCTATATGGTCCAAGGGGATAACCCCCTTGAGGTAAACTCCGAATCCGATGATGAGGACATGTCATATGATGAGCTCACTTCATTTTACCAAACAATTCTTGAGAAATATGACATGATTAAAAAGGAAAATAAAATTTGAAAAAGGACATTGCTTGCATGCATATAGAATAAGATTCATTTAAATCTAACATTGCATGTTTAGAAAAAGAAAATAACATTTTGAAAAAGGATTTTGATGCCATGCTTAATGAAAAAGATTCATTAGAAAATAAAATGGCATGCTTAGAAAAAGAAAATGAGTTTTTGAAAAATGAGAATGTTTCCCTTATGTCTAAATTAAATAATTTATGTAAAGGAAACATTGATTTGAAAAATAAAATTGATATGGTGGAAAAACAAAAAGAAGTTGTTTTTCAAGAGAATAAATCTTTAAAAAGAAAACTATGTGAAAAAGAAAAAGATTTTGTTTCTCAAAAGAAAAAGAAAATTGATCATATATCTCATCATACTTCTCATGCACACATTGATCAAAATGAGATTAAAAATTTGAAAAATAAAATTGATAATTTGAGCTCTAATTTGAGCTCATGTGCATTCAATCATACTAGATTGGAATCCTTGTTTCAAAAGAAACAAGTTCCTCATACTCATGCACATCATCATCATGACCATGCTTATGATGCACATCATGCTCACACTCCCACTCATAAGTATGCTAAGGTGTACACATGTACACATTGTGGCCGCAAAGGCCATCTAAGAAAATTTTGTTATGAAAGGTTAAATGTTCTTATTTTTGATAAAAATAAAAATGCTTGGGTTCCTTACAAGACTAACCCCATAGGACCCAAGAAAATATGGGTACCAAAATCCCCACCTTGTGTATTTGATGTAGGTGAGGAATCTCTCAAAACGTGAGAGATTTGGTGCCTTGATGGTGAGTGCATTTGAACTAAAATGACACATACTTGGAGCACCGCCATCAAGGAATTTTTGTGGGTCAACCACCATGCTTGGAGCTTTGGAGTTGGTAACAACCTCTAAACTCCTAATTTTATGTACATGCTTTTAATTTCATATGTCATATAGCATGTTCATGATTTTATTTGATTTGTGCTTCATGTGGCATTTACATGCTTAAATGTAGAATATGTCAAAACTTGCATTTATACATATATGAATAGTGAACTACAATTGACTCATATATATTTGAACTTCATGCTCATTTGTATCCACTATATGCATGTGTATAGGCTAGTTTTGATGATTCGGTCATTTATACTTGTTATGCCTATCTTTGATTTTACTTCATGTATATGTGTGTTTAATTCAAATCTAATAAATATACATGTATACCCTTGAGTCATTTGCCTTCATGCAATATATATTGGACTCTTTTAGATTTGGGATATGTATGCATATTGTTAGAATTGGATAAATCATACATATACCATGAAGATTAGTATTTTAAATAAATAATAAAAAAATTGATGATTTTTCATGTTTTTGATTTGTATTAAAGATTAAAACATGTGTAAAACAAAATGTGATTTATGATCTTTTTGAGCTTGAATGACTACTTTCATGAAAATACTATTTACATAACCTTTGAACACTCATCTTTATTCAAAAATATATTTATGAGCTTTATGGACTATGAGTGCTTGGATTTTTATGTACTTAGTCTCATTCATGAAAAACATATGATTTGACATATTTGAAGGATCTTTAACTAGTTTTCAAAAACAATTTATACTAGTTATGTATTCTTCAAATAGTTTTTGAGATTGTCACATGATTCAATTTTTCTTAAAATATAATGCTTCATGATTTGAATATTAGTTTATATGTTAGTTTTTGTCAACACTAGGATTTATACTTGAACATATCATGGGCCTCAAAAAGATCTATTAGTAAGTGTGCTTAAATGCTTATTTGAACCCTTGAAATGTACTTGTATTGCTTAGTTTTGATGATTCATACATATTTAAACTTATGTTCACCTTTTGGATTTGATTTATGATCATGTGCCTTTTATTTCATGTATATGTGTATTTTGCCAAACCTTAAAATATACATGTATAACTCTTGAGTCTTTTGCCTTCAATGCAAATCCATTCATATAGACTCACTTGAGTTTAAGAGATATGTATGTATATTTCATGTATTGTCAAAACATACATATATCTTGACATATAGATTTTGTTTTCAATGATTTAATAAAAAAAAATGTGAGATGATTTTGATGTTTATGATTTTCTAAGGAATATTGTACCTTATTGCCATTTTCATGATGCCATGTTTCACATAACATTAGTACACTCACTTCTTTTGAAACTATTTGGACTTTATAGATTAGAGTGTTTGAGTGTTTTGTGTTTCATTGCTATTTCATGAAAATCCTTAGATTTATTCCTTGATAGAAGGATTTCGTACTAGTTGTTAAACACTCTCATTTAACTAGTTCGAATTCTTCATGTGTTGTTAATGCTAAGCTTAATTCAAATCTTATTTTTCAAGCTTATGCATTAGATTTTAAAATGGTATCAATATTTTTTATTTGATATCAAAGAGAAAATTCAAAATTTTTGATTTGTATTGCCCCTCCTTGACTTCTTTATTTTTGACATAAAGGGGGAGAAAATTTGTTGATTTGATTTTACTTTGAACCCTTTGTTGATGATTGACAAAAAGGGGAGAAGTATTTGTGTTTTTGTTTTGATATATATGCATGATTTCCTTGCTTAAGGGGGAGAAGTATTTGTCCTTCTTACTTAAGGGGAATTAAGATTTGTATTTATGTATATGTGTTTTGATTTATGCAAATAGAAGTAAAAAGATTTTGATTTATGCTTGTTGCATCTCCATATTTGCATCCATATTCATGTGCTTCATGATCATATTTATTATTTATTTTGTATGCATGAGTTAAGGGGGAGCTTCTTTGAAGCTTTACTTTAATCCATGCATATATAACGTCATGAGTTTTGTCATCATCAAAAAGGGGGAGATTGTTGGCCCAAAGGCCTATCACCCTAGTTTTGATGATGATCAACTCATGAAGTTATGATTACTAATGATCTTGTGTTTAATTAGTGACAGATTCCTTATCAAGATCTTAGTAGGTGTGGAGCTTCAACAAAGGATTTAAAGTCAAGTTGGAAGCTAGCACCGGTTGATTCACGAGCCTATGCATCAAGATCACATCTAGAGATGAGCTCGGTGGATTGCATGTGGACCAAGTCAAGAAGATGAGAAGACTTCAAGAAGATGAAGACTTGTGTCTAGGTATAAGATTTTTATTTGTTTTAGATAAAAATGTAAAGGATAGAATAGATTGGTGGATTGCTCAAGTTATATCACACACACACTCTTGATAGAACTCTTTATAAGATTGCTTTCATAAAAGAATTTTTATTTTAGAAAAAGATTTTTCATTTGTCAAAATACATTACTTGGTTTTGGTGATCTATTATATGCATATCCTTTAACCAAAACAAGTTTAGTGCTTTATGTCAAAAACTAGATATTTCATCTTGATTGTGTAGTGGATCATATCCATACACACTATGCTTTAAAGTATATTTTGTTTTTGTATTTGATGAAGTTATGGAAAAACAAGTTTTAGAAAAACATGTTGTTTTAGAAAAACAGTTTTTATTATGAGCCAATATTTCCAAGTTACAAAAAATAGTCAAATCTTTAATAACATGCCTTGATTTTGTGCAAGCATGTTTTCTATATCATAAAACTATTTTTTGTAGAATTTCTAAGTATTTATGGGATTTTTTATTAAGCCAAAAAGACCAGTATCTTTAATCCCAATTTTTTCAGGTTCTGGCAGTTCTGATTTTTCAGAACTGACAGAGGCCGGTCGACCGGGTCGGTCGACCGGACGTGCACAGCGTGCACGCCTGTGTGCACTGGAGGACGGTCGACCGGACCGGTCGACCGCTTAAGAGAGCTTTTGCTCTCGGGAATTATCGGTCGACCGGGCCGGTCGACCGACAGAGAGTTTTCTCTCTTCTCCAGTTGCGCGGTTGACCGGGCCGGTCGACCGGAGGCTGCAACGGTCGGATTTTTGACCGTTGCCGGTCGACCGGGCCGGTCGACCGGAAGCTCTGACAGAACCCAACGGCTCTATTTCTGGCAGCCTATAAATTGGGGTCTTGTCAACTGTTTTGAGGTTAAGATTTTAGAGACTCTTGAGCCAGTTTTTCTGATACTTTTAGAAGAGTTTTCTCCACAAAATTGAGTGCAAATACTTCCCATCTTAAAGGGAGTTTTTATCAAGAGAGTGTTTTAGTGATTCTTTGAGATTTTCACCATAGTCTTTCCTTGCTTTACTCACACCACACTTGAGCTATCCATTGCTAGATATTCCTATAGGTGTGTTGTAGTGAGAGTACTCTTTAGGTGATCAAGTGTTGTGATCATCAAAGAGATTTTTCTTTGTTCTTTGAGGATACGGGCAAGTGTGCTCGTTGGTGGTTGAGTTCGGTTGTGAACTCTTTGGTTTGAGGTGCGGCCTCGGCGAGTCGGTGGACTTGCGTGTGTAAGGGACTTGAGAGTCCGAGGGCTTGTAGGTGTTGCAGCACCAAGGAGAGATCCGGTTGGATCGTGCATAGTGGAAATCCTTCGTGTGTCGAAGGCGGGGATGTAGAGCAAGTGTGCTCGAACCTCGAAACAAACCCTTTGTGTTTGCGATTGCTCACTCTTGCTCTCTTTCTCTTTTTGTCTCTATTTTATATCTTGCATTCTATTTATTGTGTTCATCTTATATTTGCATGATATATTCCCTTGTGCTCATAATTGATATACATACTTGCTTGGGATTGTTGTTAACACTAGTATTCAACCAAGAGAGCCAACGCGGCACCTCAACCCATTCAAGGGGAATCTAGAGGAGCTTGTCCAGAGCCTCGCAAGGGGAATTCGGCAACACTCTTGTGTTATACATAAGTGTTTAATTAAAAGAAGTTTATTTTGGTCAACTTAGTTTTAATTCCGCATTATTTGTTTAAATAAGTGACCATTAGATTAGCCATCACCTATTCACCCCCCCCTAGGTGATCTTACAGTTAGCATACTAAAGTGATCCATCTTCATGTTCCATCAAGGCACTTGTTCAAGAGACAAGGCTCTAAATGAGGTACACATGAATCATATGGAGGTGATACAAAGCATTCACTAAAATTGAAACACTACTAATCATCATTGGAAAAAAAAGACTTGTTAATTACAAGACTAGAAATAAAAACATCCAACTATTCATATGAGTTAGCAATCACCCAAGAGTTAGTAGTTAGTAGTGTTAGAAGTTAGTTAGTCATGTTAGTGATTAGTTAACCATAGAAAAGAAAACAAGTAAGAAGACATGGTAGAAAAACAAGTGCAAGAAAGTAAAGAGCTTGAAAGTAAATGCAATAGAACAAGAAAGAATTGAGAAAGGAAAGCTTGAGCCTTTGTATTAAGTTGTCACTTCTTCAATTATAGAGATCTCTCTCACTCTCAATCTCTCTTTTCTGGATCTAGAAGAAGAAAATAAAAATTATACAAGAAGACTAAAGAGAGCTTAAAGAAATCCTAATTAATTACCTAAACAAAATGTTATTCTCTCCTCTCTTTTTTACCGAGGCCCTGGGGGTCTATTTATAAGCTTCAGGAGAAGATCACATCCAACAACAGCCGTAGGATCAATCGCTTGATCAACGGCCAAGGAAGTGTCACGGATCCGCGGCCAAGGCCGCGTTACCGCGGCAGCATCTTGGCCGTTGCGCCAACGATTTCTCTGACATTCTGTTATACTACGTGTGCCCAGCTAGAGATTTTAGAAGTTGAAAAATATACTTTGGATCGTTCCAGAATTGGGCTTCATGATTGTGGGCTCCTATAAGCACCTTTAATTCCTTAAAAATCCCAAGATTTGAGCCTTCTTCTCCATTAAAGAATGGAACTGAAAAATAAGAGAGAAAAATAATAAAAATCCTATTTTTATTAACATAAAGCATGATAAGGTGGTATAAAATGATGCAAAATGAACTCCAATCACACCCCCATACCTAGCTTTTACTCGTCCCCAAGCAAAATAAGCAAAGAAAAAAGAGAAAAATACTAACTAAATTATTACACCATTTCATAGGTGACACGATTGCACTGAACTCGTGCAACAAGCCGTTAAATCTCTAGGTTACCCTAAAGGAGGAGTGTTGTCTACTGAGGGTTTTCAGCGGATTGCACCCACAAAATCCCAAGAAAAAGAAAAAGTTAGTGTTTTTTTCAAAAAAGAAAAGGAAGATAAAAGTTTATGATCCATTTTTTTGAAGAATTTCGATGATTAAAAGGTTTCAGGTTACCCTAAACTTTTCCTTCTTTTTATAAGTCTCCATTCGAAGTTTCATTTTCAACTTAGATTAAGTTTTCAAAAAATAAAGAGAGAACTAGATTTTGTATCAAGCCTAACATATATACATTTATATGTATGAGGAATTATTCTTAGACTATACTACATTTATTTTTATTTTTTATTTTTATTTATTTATTTATATATTTACATTTATTTATTCCCTTAGCTTCAATAGGCTTTCTAATTCACCCATGTAGCAAGCCATTTACCGATGACTCCCAGGCCAGAAGGTCATAGGACACCAGATGAGGATACATCCCTAAGGTTCAAGGACTCAAGTAAATTAGGCCACGAATGCTAAAGACACAACCACATTTAGGCGTGACTGGTTATGCTTTCTAAGGCACAACTAACCAGCTTAATTGGTGATCAAGTTTTTATTGATTTATCTATAAACTTTTTGTCTTTTTTTTCTTCTTCTTCTTATATATATATATATATATATATATATATATATAAACAAAGTTACTAAGTCCTTGATTAATCCATCAACATGTAAATGTATATAGTGCTTAGGAAAAATTCAAAGTCTAACTATGTTTCTATTCTTTTCTTTCTTAACCTATAGATCCAACTATACTTCTTATTTTGATTTATATTAAGAAATCCTAGTTTAGAATTTCCTTAATTCTTAAGATCAAATTAATTCTTTTTAAAAATGGATCACAGAAAATATTTTTCTTTTTTTATTATTTTTTTCTTTTTTTATATAAGAAAGAAAAATCTAAGAAAATCCTAGAAAATCTAGAAAAAATCCTAAAAACTAAAATAAATTCTATGTTAGTATCTACCCCCCATACCTATCTCGTGCATTGTCCTAATGTATGCAAGTAAAATATATGCATAAAATAGGTAAATAAAAGATGTCACCCCTCCTTCGGCTCGAACCAGCGGTGGTGCTCGGTCTGGCCGACAGTGAACGCCGCAGACCCTCCTCAATGCGGTCGAGGCGAGTGGCTACTCGTCAACCTGCTTCCTCAGTCTAACTGACCCTTAAAGATCTTTTTCATGCCTTACCAAATGGTAGACATGAAGGCTCATGAATCAGTTGGGGGGTCCTGCTGTCAAAAGGCCGGCTCATCATCATCCTCCAAAAGTTCCTTCGAAGAGGACTCGGCCGGGCATCTTCGGGCTGGACACTAGGGGTTCAGACCGCATGGAGGCAACTATTGTAAGCACTTGTTGCCCTTTCTGGTGTAACAAATACTCTATCGTACGAGTCAAAGACCGCATATGGTAAGATGTTCCTACACAGACGAGTGATCAAAACTGGATGTGAGTATTTGGCACCGCGTGTGCACATGGAGTTTGTGATGATACTGTGAAAAATAATCGTGTTAATGCAAACAGTGTACTGCCTAGTCATGAGATCGTGAATGATTTGTAGCACAGACCTATTAAAGGAGGTCGTAAGGTCAAGCCCAAGGATACTGCGTTGGATCCAGCGTCCAACGCAATGTATGTTACGAAACGTAGTACTGGCTTTGAGCCCCCTATCCTGTTCGGTACAACGAGCCCCCATGACTGTCATGTAGTCACTTAATGGTAGGGGGCGCGATGGTGCGGGTTGCTTAGGACTTGGGTGTAGTCTTCCAACATATCAACAGTTATAACAAGGTCCTCAGTAGGCATGTGCACCGTGAATTGGTTGGTGTCAAAGTTAATAGAGGTTTGATCAAGTGAAGCATAGAAGAACTTGACAAGCTCGGGACAATGGTAAGCCTCATAGTCAGAGTTATCGTAAACTAATACATACCAATTTCATTCATGAATTCTATCCAAAAAGATGTGGCCATAACCATTAATATCGCTAAAAATTCTAGAAAAGTCTTTCTCAGCAAATATGGATAGTGCCATGACTGAAAATACGAAGGATAGGAGAGAAATTCGCAAACCTCCCCCAGATGACGTGGGGAAAACCAAAACCAGATTGCAGAGAGCAATCAAGTGGGAGAACATGTAATTGGTTGTAAATCTGAGATCTACATACAGCAACGACTGCAAGAAAATTTGGCGGCACTCCAGACTCCACCAGATGGCCGCGGATGCGTGGCAAAAACCGAGAAAACGTGGCTTGTTCAGAGAGGTAGGGGCTGGGAAAAATTGGTGTGGCGCTCTCTTCTCTCTTCTCAGATTTGATTTTAGATGGTAGGATAGAGAACAAAAGAGAGGTTGGGGGGTGTATATATATAAGGGCCTGAGAAGGGTAGATTTTTCAAATTTGCCCAAGGTAAAATGTGAAAATTTCAACCCTAAGGAAAATTCTGGTTATTAGAAGGGAAAAGGAGTATATATAGGAAAGAAAACCTAAGTGCTTATAAGCACTTAGGTCCATTATTATTTTTATATTTTATCTTATTTTCTTGTATATTTTTTATTTTGTTTTTATTTTGTTTTAATTTACAAGGGAGGTCCAAAAAGATTTACAAGAAACACCAGGGGAGAGGGTAGAAAGATTTGGTCACATGTACACTGGGTCACAAAAACCCAGTTCGAGAATATTGTGTGACTCAGACTCTGTGGTGTAGAATGGCTTAAGTCGTTGGCCATTAATTTTGAACATGTTGCCACTCTTTGGATCAGAAATTTCAATCGCACCATGAAGGAAGACTGTTTGTACAATATAAGGTCCTGACCACCTGGTTTTCACCTTACCAGGGAAAGGTGGAGTTTAGAATTGTACAATAGAACTTTTTGTCCGAGGACAAAATTCTTCCTTTGAATGATTTGTCCTGAAAAAGTTTAGTTCTGTATTTAGAGATCCGAGCATTATTATATGCATCATTTCTTAACTCTTTCAGCTCGGAAATCTGCAACTTCCTCAAGTTACCGGGTGTTTTTAAGTCAAAATTTAACTGTTTTATTACCCACATAGCACGGTGCTCTAGCTCCATAGACAAATGGTAGGGCTTCCCAAATATAACTCGATATGGAGACATACCGAGGACAGTCTTGTAGCCGGTCCGATATGCCCATAAGGCATCAACGAGTCTGATGGACCAGTCCTTAAAGTTCTATCCTACAGTTTTCTCCAATATCAGTTTTATTTGTCTATTAGTAACTTCCACTTGCCTGTTCGTTTGAGGGTGATAAGCCGTTGACAATTTATGAGAAATAGAGTATTTTCGTATTAAGGCTTCAAAAGCCCGGCTGGAGAAAGACTCTCGTTGTCACTAATTATCGCACGGGGGGCTCCGAAGCGTGAAATGATATTTTCCCTTAAGAATTTGATGACAACCTGGTTGTCATTTGTTCTCATCAGAACAACTTCAGCCCACTTTGAAACGCAGTTTACAGCTACCAAGATGAATTGGTTGCCCTAAGACATAGGAAAGGGTCCCATGAAATCGATGCCCCATAAATCAAAAATTTCTACCTCCAAGATCAGTGTAAGGGGCATCATGTCTCTTTGTGTGATTCGACCCATCATTTGACATTTGGCACAGAGTTTGCAAAAAGTATAAACATCCTTGAAGAGAGTGGGCCAGTTGAACCCACTCTGAAGGACTTTCTCAGCAGTTTTTTGTGGACCGAAGTGTCCACCACAAGCTAACTCGTGACAAAATGCCAAAACACTCTGATGTTCATCCTCAGGAAGACACCTTCTAATTATCTGGTCTAGAAAGACTCTGGTGAAAATTTGATTGACTCTGGTAGAAATTGGGTTGATGAGACTGAGCAGGGAATTGGTGTGGGAATTGTTGCCTTGGTTGCTCATGACCAGACTGACTCCATGAGAAATTTGGATGGTACCTCCATCCCGGGTTGTATGTTTTGGAGTATGGATTGTAGTTGGGTCTGGCATATGCTGCATTCATGTTTTCAGGATATATTTGAGTTTGGTAGACAGGACACTCCTCAAACAGGTGGTTGAGAGTATGGCAGTAAGCACAACCCGGATTGATCACTAGTGTTGGGTTGACCTGATTCACTGAATTTGGTTCCCTAGTCTCTAGTAGTTCTAGCCTCTTCATCAATCGTGTTATTTTTGCCTCGGCAGCTATAGAGGATTCAATTGAATGTATGCCGGTTCTAAAAGTGGTGGGGTTAGTTTTCTCGGGGCAAGACTCCTACTGAATGATTTTTTCTGCTAAAACTTCAAAGAGGTTCCAATCCTGATTCTCATCTTTCTTCAAAAATTTTCCTTAACGTATAGTCTCAAGGAGCATCTTAGTTTGGTAGTCTAGTCCGTCATAGAGAATTTGGTACTGCCGCCACTTCTCTATTCCGTGATGAGGACATTGGGCTAGTAAATCCTTAAACCGTTCAAAATACTTCCAGAATGGTTCATTTGTTTCCTGCTTAAACTACATTATGTTTTTTTTTTCTGACGAGGGCCATTTTATGAATGGGATAGAACTTCTTAAGAAAGATTTTGACAAAATCATCCCATGACGAGATAGAACTAGCAGGCAGATTATATAGCGACTTCTTGGTTATGTCCTTAAGCGCGAAGGGAATGAACCTCAATGTAACAGCGTCTTTCCCCAGTTGGGAAATTCTCATCATCAAACACACTTCTTCAAACTCACGAATGAAGAAATATGCATCCTCGTATTCTAAGCCATGAAACCTAGGGAGTGTGTTTATGAACTGAGCTTTAGCTCAAAATTGTTTCCATTTGCCTCATGTAGAAGAATGCATGAAGAAAGTGAAGTGTGAGTTGGGTAGAATTTGTCTTGGAGAGAAGTGTGGTTCGCCATGATTGAAAGTGTATCAGGAAGTGGTGCAAGTGTAGAAGTCCTAACAAGTGTTGATGAAATAGGATCCCAGTACCACTCTTGCATGCACAATCACAGACAACGTTAACCAAACAAACAAGCAAAAAGGGGAAAATAACAAACAAAAAAAAAAGAAAAACAATCACAAGCTATCTAGGATCTCTGGACCTAGACGACTCCTAACAGGTCGATGAACCGAAGAAGGTTGTTGCTCGAATCAGACCACAGCTAATCAGCCAGGTAGGGGCAAAATACGGTAGGAGGTATCCGTGCGTAAGGAACGAGTCTTAATTACGCCAAACCACGGTATCTTCGAGGCCTAACCTCTTAATCCCCAACCTTAAACACTGATTTGACTGGAATATGAATCAAAATAGTTTCCAATCACGGCTAATCTCTTATCGAGTCCAGATGTCCCTAGGGGCCATTGTCTATCAATTTTTATTTAAAAGCTTGGGATTGTGAGTGCTTGGAATGTTGTTTTTGGGCCAAGGAAGGGTGATTAAATCCCCACTTAATCTTATTATTGGGGTAGTGCCCTAAAGTCAATTTGTGCAAGTGTATAGTATATGCAAACAAGATTCACTCAAAGCGATTTAAATCAACCAAGAGGTGAGTCCTATTCTATATGCTATGCGAACGTTCCTTGCTCCAACACTCTTCAACAGTAAAGTAAATGAATTAAAAAGACACGTGCTTAAAATGTAAATGTCTAATCAATTTTTAAACTTTTTAACAAATATTTTACTGTTGGTTTATTAGCAAGCTCTTGGTGATGGCATACAAGAAATAAATTGCAGCAAGCTATATTTTTGCAAAGCAAGCAGCCCTGCAAAACAAATTGTGAGTAGTGAACTCTTCCTTGCCGCGGTTCCGCAGCCAGAGCCAAGAAAATGCGACAATTCAGAGGGTACTTGGTCTTTGCTTTTGAGAGCAGTGGCCCAAGACCACTTATATGTTACTACAAGTTTTGTTTTCCTCTTTCCTCAACCTGTAACCTGAAATAGAGAAGAAATAAATTCGTTTTAGTTCCAAAAACTCACTAAAAACCGTCGCCCTTCCCGCAACAGCGCCAAAAATTTGTTCGGAAGGAGGAATTGGATTGAGCAAGAGTTCAAAGTAAACCGTTTATGTCCGTGTGCTGATTATCAAACTCTGAATATGTATGAAGATTTACTTTACTCTTTTGAATCACTGTTCGTAGCACAAGCTATAACGGGTCGTATCCATAGGGAGGGCTAGCGATGGAAGCGTTCATGGTTTTTATGTTGAAGTTTTTGAGGAAAAAACGAAGGCTCTTCTTTGTTTAAAAATAGAAAAACAAAACAAGGTAGAAAAAGAGTGAAGAATTTTTGTAAAGTTTTGTTATGAAAAGGAAAACGGAATGGAAAACGGAATGAAAGAAGGTATGAAAAATGTTGATGTTGAAAAAAAGAGAAAGTTTTAGAAAGGAGTTTGAAATTCAATTAAGAGAAGGCTATGACTAACTAACATTCTACACTACTTAATAAGCTCGTCGGGTGATTCATGACTCATGTAGACTCATTGGCAATAGTACATCTTACTTTGTCAAATCAATATGTTGTCCCAAATTGAGGGTGTGTTCTCATCTAGGCTTGGGTAGGTGGACTCCTTGAATCATCGGCTCCTAATAGATTCTCAATAATGGAACATAGGTATTCACACTTAGGTATGCTAAAGAAGAATGTAAAATTCATTAGTCCATTAAAGCTATAACAAGCTAGCATGAAATAAGAAACTTGTACAATAGGTGTTAGCATACTAAAGTGATCCATCTTCATGTTCCATCAAGGCACTTGTTCAAAAGACAAGGCTCTAAATGAGGCACACATGAATCATATGAAGGTGATATAAAGCATTCACTAAAATTGAAACACTACTAATCATCATTGGAAAAAAAGACTTGTTAATTACAAGACTAGAAATAAAAACATCCAACTATTCATATGAGTTAGCAATCACCCAAGAGTTAGTAGTTAATAGTGTTAGAAGTTAGTTAGTAATGTTAGTGATTAGTTAGCCATAAAAAAGAAAAACAAACAAGAAGACATGGTAGAAAAACAAGCGTAAGAAAGTAAAGAACTTGAAAGTAAATGCAATAGAACAAGAAAGAATTGAGGAAGGAAAGCTTGAGACTTTGTATTAAGTTGTCACTTCTTGAATTACAGAGATCTCTCTCACCCTCACTCTCTCTTTCTGGATCTAGAAGGAGAAAATGAAAATTACACAAGAAGACTAAAGAAAGCTTAAAGAAATCCTAACTAATTGCCTAAACAAATTGCTATTCTCTCCTCTCTTTTTTACAGAGGCCCTAGGGGTCTATTTATAGGCTTCAGGAGAAGATCACATTCAACAACAGTCGTAGGATCAATCGCTTGATCAACGGCCAAGGACGCGGATCCATGACAGAATTTTAGCCGTTGCGCCAACGATTTCTCTGACATTCTGTTATGTTGCGTTTGCCCAGCTAGAACTTCTAAAAGTTGGAGAATATACTTTGAATCATTCCAGAATTGGGCTTCATGGTTGTGGGCTCCTAAAAATATCTTTAATTACTTAAAAATCTCAAGATTTGGGCCTTCTTCTCCATTAAAGAATGGACCTGAAAAATAAGAGAGAAAAGCAATAAAAATCCTATTTTTATTAACATAAAGCATGGTAAGGTGGTATAAAATGAAGCAAAATGAACTCCAATTACAAACATTTTGAACTATTTTTTTAATAAAGAAATTTTGGCTTAAGCAAAAATCTATATTTTCAAAAACAATCTCCAAATTGAAAAACGATTTTTTCCAAAACTTCTCCAAATACAAAAATAAGATATTTAAAACACTTTTGAAGCTTAGTGTGTATGGATATGATCCACTACAAATATGAGATGAAATATCTATATTTTTGACAATAAGCTCTAAAGTGAGTTTTAATAAAACACAAGTATATTTTGAATCTTAAAAATCAAAACGGTATTTTCTAAAATACATATAAATATTCTGTATGTGTAAATGAACTTGAGCAATCCACCAACTAATCTATCCTTTACATTTTATCTAAGAATAAATCTTAGCACTTACAAAATCTGACATAAGTCTTCTTGAAAATCTTCTCTTGAAAATCTTCTTCTTCTTCTTGACTTGGTCCAAACCTTGATCCAACAAGCTAGACTCTTCTTGAGTACTAGATGCAATCTTGATGCACGAGCTCTTGACTCAACACTTGCTAGCTCCAAAACTTGACTTTAAATCCTTTATTGAAACTAAACAACTACTAAGATCTTGATCAAATGTCTGAGACTAATTAAACACAAGATCATTAGTACTATAACTATATGAGTTAATCATCATCAAAACTAGAGTGATGGGCCTCTGGGCCAACAGCTAATGCACAAGCCTTAGATGCACTAAAACATACACTTAGCATATTTGTGTATGATTTCTCATTGTGATTCTGCTTTTGTAGTGTGGAACATAATGACCTCTCCTGAGCTAAGGAATCTAGCGGAGATGAATCCGACCAAGCTTGCTTCATGGTCCAAGGGAATGACTCCCTTAAGGTAAACTTGGACACTCAACTAGATGATAGTGCTAACTCTTCTAACGATGATCATGATAGTATGGATGCCCATACATTAAATGAAGAGCTTTCCCTATTTTGTGAAAACTTGCTTGAAAAATACAAACTTTTGAAAAAGAAAAGTTTTGAATTAAAAGAAGAAAACAAATTTGTTTTCAAAATTTAATATGATTTTGCAAGAGAGGGTTGAGATTTTAAATGAAAGGGACTCATTGAAATCCCAACTTGACCTTGCCATAAATGAAAATGAAATTTTAAAGAATAAATATGATTGTGATAATGTTTTGAAGAATAACAAGGTTTTGCTTCAAAACTCGATTTATTTTAAAAGAGAACAATTCTTTGAAAAATAAAATTGATTTGATTTCAAAAGAATTGAAATTTGTTTCAAAAGAAAATACTTCTTTGAAAAATAATTTTGATGCTCATGTTTGTCATGCTACTATAGAATCCTCTATCAATAAGAATGCATGCTCCACTTCTTCTTCAATAATTGAAAATGATATTTGCATATTGAAGAATAGTATAGATTATTTGGGCTCCACTTTGAGTCAATGTGTCATGAACCACACACGATTGGAATCCATGATTCGCAAGAAACATGCTCCTCATATGTATGCAAACAAAACACAGCATACACATGCTTCTCACGTTCACACACATAACACCTTGTATGCTAGTGTGTACACTTGTATACATTGTGGATGTAAGGGCCACCTTGCAAAGTTATTATGATAGAATAAATATTTCAAATTTTGCAAATAAGTTTGTTTGGGTTAGGAAAGGTGCTAACTCTCATGGACCTAAAAGGATATGGGTACCAAAAGTCACTCCTACTTTATTTGATATAGGTGTGGACTCTCATATGACATGAGGGTATTGGTGCCTTGATGGTGAATGCGTTTGAGCTTGATGGACACTACATTGGATGCATCACCTTGAAGGATGTTTGGTGAGAGTACCACTATGGTTTAGAGACCTAGAGATAACCCTATTGGTTTTGGTAACTATCTCAACTCCTTATTTTGTTTACATGCTTTATCATTGATGATATTTAGCATGTCTTGATTTTTTATGTTTATTATGTTCAAATGCAATGTTTATTAGACTTGTGATATACATATGTAATATTTGGGATACACCAATATTTATATAGATATTAATTTTGTGTTCTCACTATAGTTTAGCTATTGTGTATATCCTAACTTTAAAGCACGTGCATTTACCCTAATGATCATGTTTGTTTATGATTTTGCACTTCATATTTTTAATTACTTGTTTAGATGAAGTTTTCATTAAAATTTGTGTTTATACTTGTACAAGTAGTGATCTACATTTGGTTTTTATGTGTTTGTGCTTCATTGTTCATTTGTACTCATTACATGTACATGTATAACCTAGTTTTGATAATTCTTTCATTTATACTTGTTTTTCCTATTTTTGTACATGTTTTCATAAAAATGTGTTTATCTTCATGTATATGTAAATTTTGTCCAAAACTTTAGGTATACATGTCAATCCTAGAGTCATTTGCTTTTCATGTAATATTTTATTATGGACTCGTTTATATTTGGGATATGTATGTATATTTTTAATTTCACCAAATTATACATATACCTTGATGCTTGTTGAGCTTTGATGAAAATTTTAGTTTTAATGATTTTCTTATTTTTGATAAAGGAATTTCATATGAGCTTCATTGCCTATCTCTATAATTATACTTATTACATGATTTTTGCACTCTACATCATCTTGTTTACTCATGATATTGGAGTCATGATAATCTCTTGTGTTTTATAATTTTGAGTGTCAATTATTGTGTGATTTTCATGTTCTCATAGATATAATCATGTTGTTCCTTACTTGAAGGATTTCATACTATCTTTCTAAATTATCTTTAAAACTAGTCTTTATTCTTCAATTGGTAGAGTTTTCAAATATGTTAAAATATTTTTAAATCATAATTTTTGAAAACCCCTACCAACCTAAGGGCGGTTAGTTGGGCGATCATGCTTTGTGTGCCTTATTGAAAATCTATTTAACATGTGCATGAATAGGGTGGTAGTTATGAGTTATACACATGATTTTCATGATAATTGATTTTTGTATACTCATACTTGTTTTCTATATATGTATGTTTTAAAATTCAAGTGGTATTTTCATTTTTATACATACATATATATGATTTAGATTGTGCTTATTTTTATTATGCCACATATTTTTTTAAGCACAAATTATTTTTATGTTAAGCTTGACTTAATTATAAATGTTACTTGGTATCTTTACAAGTTTATGCATTGATTTCAATTAGTATTTCAATTGCTAATCATTTCAATTGGTATTTCAATTGGTATTTATTTGGTATCAAAATGTACTTCATGTTTCACTTTCAATTGGTATTAAAATCTAATATTGTTATCTTAAAATTGTTTTTGGTGGTATCAACATTTATTTTTGTCAACTACTATTTGATTTCATTGATATCATAATTCATTTTGTTGACTTCAAGAAATTTAAAAATTTATTTTAAGAGTTATTTCAAAATTTTCTTAAAAATTTGTTGATATGTATTGCCTATATGCAAGGGGAGCTTAACATCTTCTCTCTATATAAATTCATGTTGAGTGTATCTCACATTGAAGAGCTTGACCTCTCTTCTTTATGTGCTACACGTGTGTAGGGGGAGCGTAACATCTTCGTTTATACATTATATATTATACTTTATATGGGTTAGGGTCTAGTCATCCTTTTTTCATGTAATGCATGTATGCAGGGAGAGCTAACTTATCGTCTCTCCTCTTCATCAATGTATATCACAATACATCTTTATTGTTTGATTGTCTTCACCCTTTGCTGATGAATTGACAAAAGGGGAGAAGAATTTAGAGAGTTTATATATGCATGTTTATATCTTTGTTAATGCATATATGTTTGTGTTTAATTTATGCATTTCATTGAATATCTTATTGTTTATGCTATGCATAAATTAAGAGGGAGCTTTTATGAAGTTTATATTTAGTCCATGCATATATAACTTCATGAGTTTTGTCATCATCAAAAAGGGAAAGATTGTTGACCCAAAGGCCCATCACTCTAGTTTTGATGATGATTAACTCATGTAGTTATAGTACTAATGATCTTGTATTTATATAGTTTTAGATTTTCTATCAAGATTTTAGCAGGTGCTTAGCTTCAACAAAGGAGTTTTGAAGCTAACACATGTAGATTCAAGAGCTCGCACGTCAAGATTACATCTAACACTCGAATGGAGTCAAACTCTTTGGATCATATTTGGATCAAGTCGGCTTGGAGAAGTTCTACAAGAAGACTTCGGTCTGTTTAGTTTTAATTTATGTTTAGATGTTGTGTAAGATAGACTATCATTGATATGCTCAAGTTCACACACACACAAAAGTTCAATACATTTAGTTTTCGGTTTAACCGGATTTGGATTTCAAATACACATATATCGAGTTTTCTCGGTCAATCTGGCGCCGACCGTTCTGCTAATTTGCTCGACACCCTTTTAGATTTCTTATCATAACTTTTTATTCTTATATTCAATTAATATGATTTAAATTGTATTTCAAATATAAGTTTTAGGGCTACATTTCTTATTCAATAATCATTTTCTGATTCAAATGTTAAAGATGTCAAATATTGGGTTGAAGTTTGTTCTTGTTCTGAAATAGTTTACAGTTTTTGATTTGATACCTTCTGTATTTTATTAATCACTTTCTACGACAAAATGATATTGAGTTGATTTAAGTTACATTAGAAATAAGATTTAAGGATTTACAAATTATTGCTATATACATCTTTCTAAATTCTGAAGTTTTAGGCCTGAAAAACTATGCTCCAAATTGACTAACAGACTGCCAGATTGGCAGTAACGGTTAGCTCCTTTAAAAACTGCTTTAAAACATGTTCTTTTAAAACAAGGAAAGTTAAATCTTTAAGGTCAATTTCTTTCTCTTTAGACCTGGTAAAACTATTCTAAAAGTGTTTTTCTAAACCCTATATAAAGGGTCATTGGGATTGAATATTTCACAACAATAAATTCTATTGAAAATTTAGTTTAATTCTATTGAAAATTTAGTTTTTGCTTTCAAAGAGAAAAAGTTTCTAGTTTGCTTTTGTGCTCTTATTTTCAAATTTTTATTTGAGTTTTTCCGTTCTTAAAATCTCTCTTTCTAATTTTCACTCTCACTTACATCCTTAAGTTTCAAGTTTATATTTTACTCTATAGGATTTTTGTAAGAGAGTTGCAAAGAGAGTGTTTGTGATCTCTTGATTACCAAGATTTTTTGAGAGCTATTTTCTCATCTTTTCAAGTGTTTAGCAGCAAGTTTTAAAAGAAGTTTTTAAGCCAAAAGTTTTATCTTTTATTTGTTTTATAGTGTTGAAAAAATCAAAGAAAAGAGAGTCTTTGAAGAATTAGTTTTGATCTTAATTTCAATATCTATCTTGTGCTTTTTCCGAGTGTTTTTTTTTTTGCTATTTTCATTTCCAAACAATTTATTTTCTCGCACTTAAGCTATCGTATCTAATCTTATCTATAGGATCTTGTTCTGTGAGGATTATTGTTTGTGGTCTATTGTGATCATCAAGAACTATTTATGGTCTATTGTGATCACCAAGATTGTAATCTCTTCTTTGATTTGGCTTTGTGTCTTGTTCCTCTTGTGTAGAGGTGATTGTGTTTTAGATTTGTGCCTATCCCTTTTGTGTAGAGGTGATTGTGGTTGAGTTTTGGCTTTGTGCCTTGCCTCTTGTATAGAGGTGATTGTGTTAGAGAGAGGAGTTGTAACTCCAAGTTTGTAATTGTAAATTCCTTGGTGGAGGTTCTCTTTATGGGAGGTCCTATGTGGACGTAGTGGAAATCCTTTTATGTGAAGGTGGGGATGTAGAGTAGTGGCTCGAACCTCGAAACATTTCTTATTGTTTGCGTTTGATCCACTATCTCTAAACTCTATCTCTCTCATATCTTGCATTGCTTTATATTGCACGTATTCATATGCTAGATATACTTTGTGTGTATCATACTTGTGTTGAATAAAGAGAGCTGCATACAACACCTCAACTCTTAACTTAGAGGAATCTCGAGGAGATAGTCCAAAGCCCTTCACGGAGAATTCGTCTACACCCTTTGGTTACAAATAGTGTGATGCAATTGAGTTTCTAATTCCGTATCATTTGTCATTAGATTAGCTAGTACACCTATTCACCCCCTTCTAGGTGTATTTCACTCATGGTCCTGTAGAGTCTCTGGATCAGAACCTGAGTAAACAAACTCAGGATCGCCAATAGCGACCTAAGTGAGTGATAAAATGAGGGATATAAAAAACATGTAAAAGTAACAACAACATGCATAGTTAGGTATAGTTTATCATACTAATAATTATCATATTAGAACCATGTTAAAGCACAGTAATATACGCCATATAACCATTTATAAATTATAATTTGCCCAGATAGAGTCATGTTGTCAAAATATTTGTGTATGTCTATTCCTAATTCTTGTTATTTGAAACTGATAATTGGAGACGGGAATCTGTGTTTAGGAGGGTTTCATGCATACCCGGAATCATGGCCCAGATGCCTAGCGCTGAATCAGGCCTACCACTAGGTAATCAATAACAGTAAACAGTGCGCACAGTATCACTGTGGAACAGTAGAGTAATATAATAATAACATATAAGATGTCAGTCATCCCCTGAAACCCTACAGTTCAACCGTATTTCGGTTGCGCAACCTGTATCCTAGGTCCACCTAAAATACTGATACCGTCTTCTCTATTAATTTTTCCACACGGTGTAAGTTATCTAATAATCATGTCACATGAATCACTAGGCATAAACAATAACAATAGTGATGAACGGTGTAACAGTAGAGCAGTATATATTTCTCAGTGACTTTGATAACATAATCATCTCAGTGTCATTATGATCTAGTATAATAGTATCCTGTGATTTCAAATAAATAATAGTCTTTTTTTAATAATAAACTAACATCTCTCTATTTACAATTTTAACCAATTTTCTAATTGAAAATTCAACAATCACTTTAATAATTTATCATTTAATAATAGAAATAAACAAATATTTCATAATAAACAAAAATAATACTTATAAAGTGAGTAAAAGAACACTCACCTGGGCTTATCGCGCGTCCAATTACCAATTTGAAGAAATCCACATTAAATGTATTCGAATTAGAATTTATCAAATTTTACATAAGATATCCTATTTGATGTTATTCAGTGTCTTAAATTAAATACGGATAGTCCAGATCTTAAAACAAAGTTGTATGATGATGTATTGAGTTTATAAAATTATTTAGATTTTATTTACTGATTCTTTTGTGGGGTTTAAATGATTAAAAACATGAAAATTTCTTAACAGGTCTGAATGTTAAAATAGCAGGTTTCAATTTAGAAGGCAGTAATTCAGTCTAATATGACATGAAAATACTCTCAAAATTTTTAGTAGATTTTAGGGGTTATCTAAATATTTATCCCTATTTATACTTATTTTTTTCAAAATTTTCTCTAGTCAATAAATTATTTTTCAATAAGTTAACGGGTTTATTTTGTATTTGGGTTGGGTTAAAATAGATTAGAACCCACAATATTTAGGCTGGACAGAAATTGGGCTTCTGAAAATGGGCTTCAGACTTGATATATATATATATATATATATATATATATATATATATATATATATATATATATATATATATATATTCTGCTTGCTGGCCCGGCCCAATAAGCAGGACCAAGGGCCCTGCTCTCGGCCTGGCCAAGAGTAGGCCCAGATAAAAAAAATTTCCCTTCTTCGGCTTGGCCTGGGCCAGTGGCGGCCTAGGCCACTGGCCTGGCCCAATAAGCCAGGCCCGGGTGCTGTCTGCACCCGAGCCGGAGGCCCAGCCTTTTTCTGTTTTTTTTACTTGCTTGGCCCAGTGGCGGCCCAGGCCCCTGGGCCTGACTTTGCACCTGGGAGGTCCACACCCGCTACACAGACCCACTGGGTCTGTGATCGGGGGAAAACCGCGCACAAAAAATGTATGTTTTGAAATCGATATTTAAGTGTGTGTGCTTTGGATTCCTCGATACTTCCGTTATAGCATAGAGGCTAAAACGAGTCGAATCCACAAGGACGGGAGGCAATAGAAGCTTTACCGTTGATTCACGTTCGTGTTAAAAGTTCTTTAAAGTTTTAAAGAATGAAAAAGAAAAGAAAGAAAAGAATGAAAAGAGAATTACGGTGAAAACAAAGAAGTGGGAAACATAGAAAAGAATGGTTTTTGTAGTTTTATTTATATCTAAATAAAGTGAAAGAGAAAGAAAACTCACGGCTACTAACTACTAATGACTCCACCAATACGCTAACCTCTTAGTGATAGTTACCTCACATGTATCATTGGCCATCACTAGTCCTTGGTTCAAGAGCGATTCAAAGCATGACCCATATGTAACTCATCACAACCCAACTCATCAAACAAGTGCAAGCTACACTTAAACCATCAATACTATAGAAAGTAAGCATGGAGTAAAGTAATGATAGCTTGTTAGTGGTTAGGAAGTTAGAGTTAGATCCATCATCATGAGCCATCAATGGCTCTTGCAAGAGCAAGGCCAAAACGAGGCTATTAGATTCATGTGGATTATCATAAAAGAAGTTAGAATAGTTGGTGGTTAGTAGTTAGTGCCATGAGAGAAAAGATTAGCTACACATGTAAAAGAAGTTAGATAGAAAACAAAGAGAGGTAAAGAGAGCACCTTTCATAGCTTGTCACCTTCTATTACAAGTACTCTTGTATTCCACTCATGTATCACTCTTTCTCCTAATACAGGATCTAAAACAAAATGGAAAATACAATGGGAAAGAAGAAGAACTACCCTAACCTTAACTAAACTACAACATGAAAATGAAAACTACCCTAAAACTCTGTATAGGGGGGTATTTATAGCCACCAGGGAACAGGGGGCCAGGGGACAAACCCAGGCCCGAAGCGGCGCGCGCGCCGCGCGGACATAGGGTGGCCAGGTGCGCGGCGCTTTGAGTCGCGCGCTGTCCTTTCTGTCTCCTGTCAGCTTCTGGTACCGGTTTCTGGTTTTGCGCTCCTGGTTTTGACGAATCAGCTCTTTTAGGTCAATGGCTATTCATGTAGGCTTTTAATCACCATTAAATGGTGATTTAGGGTCTTCTTCATCATTTGCACACCATAGACCTAGAATCAAGCAAGTAAGGTATTATTAGCAGAATTTATTATCAAATAGATGTGAAGATGCGGTATGAAATATGCAGTTTTAGAGACTAATCACACCCCCACACTTATCTTTTGCTCGTCCCGAGCAAAGCAAAAAACTAAGAAAGTTATTACACCACTTTCGCAGGTGACACGATTGCACTGAGCATGTGCAACAAGCCGTTAAACCTCTAAGTTTCCCCTAGAGGAGAAGTTTTGTCTCCTGAGGGTTTTCAGCGGATTATACCCACAAAATCTATAAAGAAAGAAATCAAATGTTAGTATTTTTAAAACGCATTTTGAAATAGAAAAAGTGTTGAAATATTTTTGTGAAAATATAAGTGATTCAAGGTCAGAGGTTAAACAGAAATTGTTCTTTCTTAAACTAAGTCAAAATGCAAAACATCTTGTTATAAATTAAATGTAAGAATTTAAAATTGAATTGACTCTTTGATCTTTCATAAAACTCTTAGAAAAATATGCACTTTGTGAACTGTGAAGATTTTTGGATATCGACTCTAACTTTCATACCATTTATTTATATTATATATTATTATTTTCTTCTTCTTCTTTTTTTCTTCTTCTCTTAGTTTTCTTAGGCTTTCTTATTTACCCGGTAGTGAGCCTTTAGCCGTGACTCCCAAACCAGATGGTCTTAGGGCACCAGATGAGAAAACATCTCTCGGACTTAAGGGCTCGAGTAAACAAGGCCACAAAACTAAAGGGGATTATTTATTTTTTGTCCACTTTTTTATGTGTGAATAATCATGCTTCCTGAGGCATAATTACCCAACTTCAATAAGTGGTTTTTATTTATCATTTTTTTTGAATATATATTTGTTATGGCATTTTCAGTTTTTATTTCAATCCCAAAAATTGTGTAAGTGTGGAGTGCATAAATCTAAGGCAAAAAATTCAAGATCAAATTATCTTTTCAATTTTACTTTCTTATCCTAAAATTTAAACAAGATCTATTATTTTGACTCGGTTTCAAATTTCATAATTTTAGGTCTTCCTAATTCCTAAGATAATCTTAATTTTCTTAAAAACAAATCAAAAACTATTTCTCTTGTTTCAAAAAGTTTTGTAAAAAGAAAAGAAAAGTTTTTATATAAAAGATTTTTTTTGTTTTGTTTAAGTAAAAAGAAGTGTAAAAGAAAGAAAATATAAAACTAACTATGTTAGTAAACCCTCACCCATACTTATCTCATGCATGGTCCTCAATGCATCGTGAATGTATAAATGCATGAAACAAATGGAGAGAAAGGAGAGTACCTCAAGGGGGTGGCTCCGGTGGGGGTCTGATTGGGTCAAGCGTTTCGACCCAATCAAAATAGCGTGGATCTTGCAGGAACCCACTAATGGCCTCTCTAATATGACCCAGTAAAAGAATGATGGACTGAATGGTTTTATTTAAAAAATTATCTCCATCTAATTTTCAATTTTAAAAATAATTATTGAGTCATTTTTGTCAACATTCTTGTCCAACAATGAAGTGTGATTTTTGAAAATGATGGATCTGGACTCAAAGGGATCAGGAATAAAAACCGATACCGACTCGAGAAGTTGACTCAGATCAAGTCGAGAGTCAACAATAAGAGTCAAAATTGGTTCAAAAACAGGGTCCAAACCAAAGAATTGATGTTCACACACTGTCCCCATTAATGAAGTGTGATCATAAGAGATTGGTGATTCTATTTCACGGTGTACGAGTACAGGATTCAATGTTGACTCCGGAATAGAGAAAAAATCTAGTAAAGATACTGGGGTCATTATTGAACCAAAAAGTGAAATGGAATTACTAACATGAGGTTTGGGATCACATTCAGGTCAATTTCAATTTCAGGAAGGGATAACTTGCCAAAATGTCCAGGCGACTTTCATAACTTAGAGATTGGTCAAGTTCAAATGTGTGTTTTGAAATTGAATTGTGGTTTCCAAAAGAAAATGATTCTTGTCCAAAAGACATGATTCTTGGGTCCAATCAGTAGAGTTAGGGATATAAGGATTGGTCAACGGTTGACAAGAAAGATTTTCCTCGCTCTCATTGATCAAATCGCTCATAATTGAGTCTAACCTACTGATAGGTTGGGTAACAGAATTCAGATATGGAATCATGTCTTCCATACTCTTGGCAATTGATTCTTCTTAATAATATGAGTATGGACGTCGATTTTGAAAATTATGGTGAAATTGTGAGTCCATTGGATTTTTCGATTGCTGCTCGGACTCACGCAAGGGTTTTATACTCAAGTCCAGTATTGATGTTGTTCATTTTGCATAGCTGAGACTGGAAAAGATGAGTAGGACTCTTGAAAATTTGGTTGATATGAGGAGTCTGATTGAGATTTTATAGATTGAAATAAAGTTCAGAATTCTTAGTCTCAATGCGAATCCGCTGTAGCAAGGGCTCAAGCGGTCGTGATCCTCAGGGAAGGATGCGATGAAAGCTTTTCGACTCGATTCCTCTGTATGCTTCAAGTAAGAAAGAGAGATTAGATTGGTGATGAAAATATGAGATTAAAGACGTGGTTTTGCTGATCTTCTACCACAACCCTATTGCAAGTTAAGGAGCTAGATCTTCATCTTAAGATGTAGGTGATTCACCCTAGGTCATTACAAATAAATCAAGCAAGAAAAATCAATACTAGACTTCTAGCAAAGTTACATTATTAAAAGCCAAACTATGGTTCATCCTACATCTAAGTACAGCCTAATAAAAGACGAATCTTAAATTTATGCCGTCCTAGTTCTTAAGTTTGAAGTCATGAGAGGTCTTTTTAATATGCAACCTATATTAGGAATTCTAGGTATTTGTTTAATCTTCAAGAAAAGTTGTTTTTAATACCTAGGGTTTCGATTGATGTTCCTTAATCAGATCTAGGCTTAACTGCTCTAGGGTTGCTTCAAGAGTCTCAGCAAACCACTAGAGAGATTTAGTTCTTCATTATTTTTTCTTTTCAAATTATTTATTTTTTTATTATTTTTTTATGAGAAAGATTGCAAGGAAAAGAAAAACGAAAACAAGAAGAGATCACAGATTAAAACAAAGAGAGATCACAAAAGAAATAAAGTAAAGTTGCAGAAATTAAAAGAGAACAAAAGAGTGACCTTTATTTCGTTGAATCTCCGGTTACACAATCGTCTCCTTCTTCTCCACAAATAGCATGAAATAAAAATTACAACTTGTGCAGAAATTTAGAAAAATAGCTAAAGAAAACCCTAGTCGTCTCTGCATGCCCATACGTTGCACTTTGCAGGGATATTTATAGTGCAGAAGAAGATAGGTCCCGGATGAAGTTGTAGACGAAGTCTGGTAGTCAGACTCATCTACTTTGCCGCGCCTTGCCGCGCGCCGCGGCACTTTTGTGGCTTCTGGCCGCGCGCTTTGACGCGTGGCCTCTCCTGGTCCGTCCATGTGGGCTTCTGCTTCTGGAAGTGTGATCTTAGCTCTCCATCTTGGGATTTTGAGATAACTTAGTAATCAAGTTACCTTGATTTCAAATATCCCAAATCTTCTATCCACGAATTTTGGGCTTTTATCCTCATCCTGCAAGTGTTTAGGTTGGGTAGAAGTCTATCCTTCCCTCATCTTTGATATTTGCAACTTTAGCCCTTTGTGTATTTGCATTTTGACTTCTTGTAATTGCGCTTTTTCACCTGGGCTTCAAACATGGGCTTGGATCTGGGCTTTTGGGCTCTTTAAGCTTTATTTCTTATTAAAATAATACTTCGAGGCCTGCACACATTAAATAACGAAATATTAATAAATGTGCATTATAATATGAATAAATGTGCAAATGTGATGGTATATATGATGATAATTATGCATTTTTCACTACCTATCACACCCTCACACTTATCTTTTTGCTCGTCCTCGAGTAAAATCAAAAAGAAAGAGAAAAATCTAACCTAGTTAACTCACTTTCGTAGGAATCACGGTTGCACTTAGCATGTGCAACAAGCCGTTAAACCTCTAGGTTACCCTAGAGGACGAGTGTTGTCTCGTGAGGGTTTTCAGCGGATTACCCACAAAATCCATAAAAAGGAAATATTTGACTTATATTTGAAGAGACTAAGTAGTCTATAAGTTTTAAGATTATCATTTTTATTCATTCTTCAAACCTGGTCTTTATAAAGTCAATTGTTATTCATTTTAGGTAAGGATTAAAATTGAATTTCTAATATAGTCTTTTTCGTTACCAAAAGTCATACGCATCCTTGTGAATCTAGGAATTCCTTAACTTGGACTCTCATGCCTCTTTATTATTTTATAACATCATCTAATTTTCTTTCGTGTAAGTATCAAGACTTCTTGAGGCCCTCATACCTAACTAATTGACTATTAGATGTGTTAATATATTTATTTATTTATTTATTTTTGCATGTATAACTCATCTAATTTTCTTTCGTATAAGTATCAAGACTTCTTGAGGCCCTCATACCTAACTAATTGATTATTAGATGTGTTAATACATATATTATTTTTCTTAGTCTTCTTAGGCTTTCTAATCCACCCTTGTAACGAACTTAAAGTCGATGACTCCCAAACCGGTTGGCTTTAGGGCACCAGGTGAGAAAACACCCCGCGGACTCAAATTCGAGTGAACTAGGCCCCAAAACTAAGGACTTTATTTTATTTACTCACCTTTAGGCATGAATACTTATGCTTCTTGAGGCACATGTATCAGCTTAATTGGTGATTTTTTTCTTCTTTTTTTTTTTTTTTATGAGGCACAAGGTCTTTGTCTTAGAATCCTAGATATGCATTAGGTATGCACATTTCATTAAGGTAAAAATCAAGACTAATTATTTTCAATTTCTCTCCTATACCTAAATTTAAACAATTTATTTATTTTGACCAAGTTTTTAGAAATCCTAATCATGATTTTCCTAATCCTTAAAACTAACTTAGATTTCTTTCAAAAAATAGTCAAAGTATTATCCTTTTTATAACATTTTTTTAATTTTTTTTTAATTTTTTTTATTTTTTTTATATTTTCAATTTTTTTTTTATTACATACCCTTCCCCCACACTTGTTTCATGCATTGTCCCTAATGTATGAATGAAATGTATGGATGCATGAACTGGCAGAAAGATATAATCACCGATACAGTGGGTCAAAAAGACCCATCGCCGCATTAGCTTCCGGCACAGACTCCAAAAAGATTTTAAGACGTTGACCATTTACCTTGAATGCATTGCCATTTTTGGGTCGTAGATCTCTATGGCTCCGTGTGGAAACACCGTCTTAACAATGAATGGTCCTGTCCATCTTGACTTCAATTTGCCGGGAAAGAGATGAAGTCTAGAGTTGTAGAGTAAAACTTTTTGTCCTTGGACAAAAGTTTTTCTCGTGATGAATTTATCGTGAAAAACCTTAACTCTATCCTTCGCAATCTTCGCATTCTCGTATGCATCATTCCTCAACTCCTCTAGTTCAGAAATTTGTAATTTCCGAAACTTATCGGCCTTATCTAAATCGAAATTTAGCTGCTTAATTGCCCAAAGGGCCGGTGCTCTAGCTCGACAGGAAGGTGGCAAGCCTTTCCAAAGACCAGTCTGTAGGGAGACATTCCTAGAATCGTCTTAAAGGCAGTCCTATATGCCCATAGGGCATCCACCAGTTTGGTGGACCAGTCCTTCCTATTCTGATTCACAGTCTTCTCCAAAATGAGCTTGACTTGTCTATTAGAAACTTCTACCTGCCCGCTAGTTTGAGGATGGTAGGGCGTAGACAACTTGTGAGTAATGGCATATTTTCGCATAAGAGCTTCAAAAATTCTATTGCAAAAATGTGTGCCATTGTCGCTAATGATGGCTCGAGGGATTCCAAAGCGTGAGATGATATTATCTTTCAAGAATTTGACAACAACTTTGTTGTCATTTGTCTTGCAAGGGACAGCTTCTACCCACTTTGACACGTAGTCTACGGCCAACAAGATGTACTGGTGCCCAAACGAATTAGGGAAGGGTCCCATAAAATCAATGCCCCATACGTCGAAAAGTTCTACTTCTAGAATGGGATTTAGGGGCATCATATTTCGTTTGGAAATTCTTCCTATCATTTGACATCTTGTGTAAGTTTTGCAATACTCAAATGCGTCTCTAAACACAGTTGGCCAATAAAAGCCACTTTGCAGAATTTTCTCGGCAGTTTTGCGGGGACCAAAATGTCCACCGCAAGCGAACTCATGACAAAAAGCTAGCACGCTTCTAGTCTCCTCGTCGGGACACATCTCCTAATGATTTGGTCGCTACAATATTTGAAAAGATAAGGATCTTCCCACATGTAATACCGAACTTGAGACAAGAATCGTATCTATCCTGTTTAGACCAACTAGGGGTGTTTGGTTTGTGACTAAGTAATTTACTATGTCAGCAAACCATGGCTCCTTAGAGATGGCTAGAAGTTGCTCATCGGGAAAATTGTCATTGATGGGCAGCTCGTCAGAAGGTGCGTTGGCACACGAGAGAGATGGTCAGCTACGACATTTTCGACACCCTTTTTTATCTCGAATTTCGAGATCGAATTCTTGAAGGAGAAGGATCCAACGAATGAGTCGGGCCTTCGCATCTTTTTTAAGCATAAGGTATCGAAGAGCAGAATGGTCAGTGAAAATCGTGGTCTTGGTCCCAAGTAGGTATGGGCGGAATTTCTCCAAAGCGAACACTACTGCCAAGATTCCTTCTCGGTTGTAGTATAGTTCATTTGGGCGTTATTGAGTGTCCTACTCGAATAATAGATCACGTGTTGCTTGCTGTCCTTACGCTGTCCTAAGACAGCACCTATCGCAAAATCTGAGGCATCGCACATGATCTCAAAAGGCTTGGACCAGTCCGGAGGTGAGATGATAGGAGCAGAGATAAGCTCCATTTTCATTTCTCCCATGCACTATGGCACCTATCATCAAAGATGAAGGACACGTCTTTAGCTAGAAGGTTTGTAAGGGGTCTAGCAATTTTGCTAAAGTCCTTAATGAACCTACGATAAAATCCGGCGTTCCTAAAAAAGACCGAATGTCCTTCACGCATCGCGGAAGTGGAAGTCTCGCTATGATCTCCACCTTGGCCTTGTCTACCTTAATCCCTTCCCTAGATATCTCGTGACCTAGGACAATCCCATGTTGCACCATGAAGTGACACTTTTCCCAATTTAGGGTCAAGTTCTTTTTGGTGCACCTACTCAGCACTAGCTCCAAGTGATGGAGACACTGGTCAAATGAATTTCCATAAACGGAGAAGTCGTCCATGAAAATTTCTAAGAAACGCTCAACCATATCAGAAAACAGGCTTAACATACAACGTTGGAATGTGGCGGGGGCATTGCACAAGCCGAAGGCATTCGACGGTAGGCAAATGTCCCAAATGGACACGTGAACGTTGTCTTCTCTTGATCCTCCGGCGCTATAGGAATTTGGTTATACCCTGAATAACCGTCCAAAAAGCAGTAATACTCATGACCTGCTAATCTTTCCAACATTTGGTCAATGAAAGGGAGGGAAAATGATCTTTCCTAGTGGCTGCGTTCAACTTGCGGTAGTCTATGCATACTCTCACCTTGGTAGGCAATCGTGTTTGCACTAACTCATGCTTGTCGTTCTCTACCACAGTAAAACTAGACTTCTTAGGGACCACATGCATTGGGCTAACCCATTCGCTATCGGAAATAGGATAATGATCCCATTATCTAACAGTTTCACTATTTCGGCGTGTACAGCCTCCTGCATGAGTGGGTTTAGCCTACGCTGTGGATCCCTCTTCGGTCTAACCCCTTCCTCTAGATGGATACGATGTTGGACTATCGTAGGGCTCAGTCCCTTGATATCTGCCATAGTCCAACCAATGGCTTCCTATGTCTCCTAAGGGTTGCCAGCAGGTCCTCCTCTTGCCTATTGTCAATTAGATGCAACTATGACCGGTAACGTCTCTTGTTCACCTAGGTAGGCGTACTTAAGATGTTTGGGCAAGGCTTTTAACTCCAAAGAAGGAGTTGGCTCGATGGGTGGAGGAGTTAAGCTAGAATCTCCCATCTCTATAGAACTCAGATTTGATTCCCATTCGATCTCATCAAGACTGATATCACTTGTTTCTAACTCTTCCTCTTCCTCTGATTCAAATATGATCTCATCATTATGCTCACTCGTCATGTTCTCAATGAGTTAACCTCAAAGGGTTGGTCGGTCACATCGTAGGGATGCTTACCTAGGTTGAAAACATTGACTTCCTTGGTCATATCCCCAAAGTCAGTCTCATGGAACCGTTTCTACAATTTATAATTGCATTAGCGGTTACTAGGAACGGTCTTCCTAAGATAACGGGAGTTTGGGACCTAGGATTAGACACAGGTTGTGTCTCTAAGACAATGAAATCTACTGGGTAAATGAATTCTCCTACCCGTATGAGAACGTCATTGATTTCTCCCTTAGGAACTTTGATAGAGCGGTCAGCCAACTGAATAGTAACTTGGTCGGGTTGAGTTCACCTAATCCAAGTTGTTGATACACGGAGAAAGGGAGCAAATTGATGCTGGCTCCTAAATCGAGGAGTGCTCGATTGATTTCGCTCGACCTATGGTGCAAGAAATGGTGGGGCAACCTGGGTCCTTATACTTGATAGGGATCTGGTTGGACAGTAGCTCACTAATGTTAGTGGCTAGAAAAACCTTCTTAGGTACATTAGTCTTTCTTTTCTTGGTGCACATGTCCTTAATGAATTTGGCATAACTAGGGACCTGTTGGATTGCATCAAGAAGTGGAATGTTGAGCCTAACTTGATTGAACACCTCTAATAATTTCTCCATGTGTGCATTGTTGTTGCTTCTAAGCCTATTTGGAAATGGAGCTATAGGCTGGTGCAACTGATCTGCTGACTTTTCAGCTTCAGTTTCCTTGGGACTGGATGGAGAAGTGGGAGCTAGAAGAATGGAGTGGAGCTAGATGGAATGGATGGCTGAGATGGATCCAATGGCATAGATACTTGATTAAACTTGTTTCCCAGATCTGAGTGTATGAACTGTGACACTGATTGGGTCACCTCATTGCTGGCCTAGATATTCCTAGATAGGCATGAGGACTGTCTGAGCATGGAGGGCTAGCTCTCCTAGGATTTGCAATGGTTGACTCGTAGGGTACCTCTCTGTCTCTCTTGCTGGTTCAATTGGAGCTCTATCCTACTTAGGACTTGAGCCAGCGTGTCTTGGCTTTTCACTAGGGTATCCACCTTTCTTTCCAAATTTGAAAGTCTTGTCTCCATTTGTGAATTTTGAAAAGACGGTGGAGGATTTTGACTAGGGAAATTTTGTTGATAAGGCGGATTTTGGAAGTTGTTGGAGAATTTGGGCCTCACTTGATCATTGTTGCTTGGGCCCCATGAAAATTGGATGGTTTCTCCAACCGGGATTGTAGGTGGGTGCATAAGGATTGTTTGCGGGCCTTGTGAAGGCCGCACTCATATGTTCGGGCAAGCTTTGATGCGCGATGAAAACAGGACATTCCTCGAACACATGGTTCATATCTTGACAATAAGTACAGCCCGCCGAAGATGTTGGGCTGACTTGGTTCACAGAGACTGGCTCTTTCATTTCAAGAGCCTCTAGTCTACGCATAACAGCAGCTAACTTAGCATCGGTTGCTACGTTGGCCTCAATGGAATGGATACCTCCTTTAGAAGAAGTAGGGTCATTAGTCCTAGATTTTTCAGGAGTAGGGTCCCATTGGATGGATTTTTCAGCTAATTCCTCAAACAATGTCCATCCTTCATCTTCATTCTTTTGCAGAAATCCTCCTTGACACATGGATTCTAACAGTGTTTTAGTAGAATAATCTAATCCATCATAGAGAACTTGGCAAAGTCGCCATTTCTCTATCCCATGGTGAGGACATTGGGCAAGGAGATCCTTAAAACGCTCGAAGTATTTCCAAAAGGTTCATTGGCTGTTTGCTTAAACTGGAGGATATTCTTCCTAATCAGTGCAGTCTTGTGAACGGGATAAAATTTCTTTAAGAAGGCCTTAATGAAATTATCCCAAGAAGATATTGAACCGGCCTCTAGACTGTAGAGCCATTTCTTTGCTAAATCCTTCAAAGCAAAGGGGATAAACCTAAGTTTGATAGCATCGTCTCCTAACTTAGGTATATTCATCATTTGACATGCTTCTTCAAATTCCCTTATGAAGAAGTATGCATCCTCAGATTCAAGTCCATGAAATTTGGAAGAGTGTTGATGTATTGTGGCTTGAGTTCATATGGGTCAACACTTTCGATAGTGAGCTGGATGCAAGAAGGAAGAGAGGTTCTAATAGGATAGAACCTATCTTGGAGTGACTGTGGTTGTGCCATGTGTGAGTCGGGCTTGAGCTCGGGTGGTGAACTAGTTCTAGTTAGCCTGGATGTAAGTGGGTCTCTCGACCAAGCGGTCATGCACAATCAGTAAACAAGTTCACCCAATCAATCAAAAAAAAGAAAACAATCAAAATCCTAATCTAGGGTAAGCCTTGACCTAGACGACTCCTAACTTTAGACTGTCCTTAGGAGGTCTACTGTCGACGTTAACCACAAGCTAATCGGCCAGGTAGGTGGCAAGATCGGTGGGAGGTTTTCCGTCAGAGACGTTCCTTAATTAAATAATCACCGTTCTTCGGGCTTTCGGCCCTCAATCCCCTGCCTAGACACCGATTTGACAAGAGTTAATTTCGAACAATTTTCCTCTTCGGTCAATCTCCTATTGAGTCCGAGTTAACCTAGGGCCAACGTCTAGTCAATTTTACTTAAGGTTAGGGTTGTGAGTGTGACGGATATGATTTGTGGGCCAAGGAAGGGTGATGAAATCCCACCTTATCTTGCTTATGGGTTATGCCCTTAAGATGAATTAGTGTACGTGTAAAGCGGTAGAAAAGTAATCACTCAAGAAAGCAGTAAACAACCAAGAGTGTTTCCTAATCTATATGCTATGCAAACGTACCTTGTCGCCAGCACTCTTCAACAGAATTAAAAAAAATGTAAATAGACACGTGCCCTAAATGCAAGAGTCTAAAAAATTTTTTTTTTTTTTATTTCAACAAATGGGTTAATGTTAATTATTAGCAATTGAAGAGTGATCACAGAGAAAAATAATCACAGCAGTAAGCAGATTTTTGCAATGCAAAGCAACCTGCAGAAATTTCTGTGAGTAGTTAACTACTCTTGCCGCGTTCTGCGGCTTTTGCCGCGGATCTGCGGCAAAGGAGTAGGCCCAAGTGCTCTGCCTTCTAGGGCAGAGGCACAGGGTTGCAATATGTAATTTCTGCTGCTCTGTTTCTGTATCCTGTTCTCTGTACCTGCAACAGAAAAGAAAGAATGATTAGAACGAGGAAATCGTGTCGTTCCTTCCCCGGCAACGGCGCCAAAATTTGATTGAGATTTTATAGATTGAAATAAAGTTCAGAATTCTTAGTCTCAATGCGAATCCGCTGTAGCAAGGGCTCAAGCGGGTCGTGATCCTCAGGGAAGGATGCGATGAAAGCTTTTCGACTCGATTCCTCTGTATGCTTCAAGTAGAAAAGAGAGATTAGATTGGTGATGAAAATATGAGATTAAAGACGTGGTTTTGCTGATCTTCTACCACAACCCTATTGCAAGTTAAGGAGCTAGATCTTCATCTTAAGATGTAGGTGATTCACCCTAGGTCATTACAAATAAATCAAGCAAGAAAAATCAATACTAGACTTCTAGCAAAGTTACATTATTAAAAGCCAACTATGGTTCATCCTAACATCTAAGTACAGCCTAATAAAAGACGAATCTTAAATTTATGCCGTCCTAGTTCTTAAGTTTGAAGTCATGAGAGGTCTTTTAATATGCAACCTATATTAGGAATTCTAGGTATTTGTTTAATCTTCAAGAAAAGTTGTTTTTAATACCTAGGGTTTCGATTGATGTTCCTTAATCAGATCTAGGCTTAACTGCTCTAGGGTTGCTTCAAGAGTCTCAGCAAACCACTAGAGAGATTTAGTTCTTCATTATTTTTTTCTTTTCAAATTATTTATTTTTTTATTTTTTTTATGAGAAAGATTGCAAGGAAAAGAAAAACGAAAACAAGAAGAGATCACAGATTAAAACAAAAGAAGATCACAAAAGAAATAAAGTAAAGTTGCAGAAATTAAAAGAGAACAAAAGAGTGACCTTTATTTCGTTGAATCTCCGGTTACACAATCGTCTCCTTCTTCTCCACAAATAGCATGAAATAAAAATTACAACTTGTGCAGAAATTTAGAAAAATAGCTAAAGAAAACCCTAGTCGTCTCTGCATGCCCCATACGTTGCACTTTGCAGGGATATTTATAGTGCAGAAGAAGATAGGTCCCGGATGAAGTTGTAGACGAAGTCTGGTAGTCAGACTCATCTACTTTGCCGCGCCTTGCCGCGCGGCCCGCGGCACTTTTGTGGCTTCTGGCCGCGCGCTTTGGCGCGTGGCCTCTCCTGGTCCATCCATGTGGGCTTCTGCTTCTGGAAGTGTGATCCTAGCTCTCCATCTTGGGATTTTGAGATAACTTAGTAATCAAGTTACCTTGATTTCAAATATCCCAAATCTTCTATCCACGAATTTTGGGCTTTTATCCTCATCCTGCAAGTGTTTAGGGTTGGGTAGAAGTCTATCCTTCCCTCATCTTTGATATTTGCAACTTTAGCCCTTTGTGTATTTGCATTTTGACTTCTTGTAATTGCGCTTTTTCACCTGGGCTTCAACATGGGCTTGGATCTGGGCTTTTGGGCTCTTTAAGCTTTATTTCTTATTAAAATAATACTTCGAGGCCTGCACACATTAAATAACGAAATATTAATAAATGTGCATTATAATATGAATAAATGTGCAAATGTGATGGTATATATGATGATAATTATGCATTTTTCACTACCTATCAGAGTCCAACATGTTTTGCATTCTATCACAAAAGACTTCCAAAACGCTTTTCTAGCTTAGATTCTTCTTCAATTGGATGCTCTAGAAAAGGAGTATGTGGAGTTTGATGTGGGAAGGATTGTGATTGAGCAAATTTTGCATTTGTTGTAAGGACTCTTCTATACTCCTTTCCAAATCAGATTTTTCTTCGTTGGTGGAACAGGAAAAGGAGTATATGAACCAAAATCGGGGAATGAACTTTGTGAAAATTGTGGACAAGGCGGTTGAAAGTTTGACTCGGAGAGTTGAATCCCCATGGACTCTATGAAGAGTAGAAATTATTTTGAAAATCTTGGTTATAGGATTGGAGATATGGGTCATATTGAGTCGGATAATCCCAACTCAGCATATATTGTTGGTTCATGTTATACATAGCCGGGTTGGAGTTCTCCGAGTCAAGTGAGGTCGGAGTGAAATATGGATTCATATTTTGATTGAAAGAATTATTGTTGTTAAAATCCATTATACAATATACAAAAAGAAAAAGAAAATAAACAAACAAACACAAATAAAGAAAAAGAAAATAAGCCTATGCTAGGGTTGACTTAGACCTAGACGACTCCTAACTGGTTAGACTGTCCACGGGGGTATATTGTCGGAAGCTGACCACAAGTTAATCGGCCAGGTAGGGGTAAGATCGGTGGGAGGTATCCGTGCTGGAGCAACGGGCCTAATTATGCCAAACCACCGTTCTTCGAGGCTTCGCCTCTCAATCCCCAACCTTAGACACTGATTTAGCAAGAGTCAAATTCTAACAACTTCCCCCTAGGTTAATCTCTTAAATGAGTCCGAGATTCCCTAGGGGCCAACGTCTAGCAAATTTATTTAGGCTTGGGTTGTGTGAGTGGGGAGGTGTTTTTTGGGCTAAGGGAGGGTAATGACTTCCCACCTTATGTTGTTTTGGGTTTTGCCCTTAAGTTAAATTAGTGCAAGTATGCAATATAGGTAAGATGAACACAAAAAAGCGAGTAATCAATGAAGTGTTTTGTCCTATACTATATGCAAGCCATATGTACACCTCCTATCATATCACAACAATATAAGAATAAAATACAATATATTGGAATAAAAATTGACACGTGCCTAGATGCAAATGTCTAAACCGTTTTTAAAGCATCCAATTTCTGTATTTTAGTTCTTAAAATTATTTACAGTGTACAAGTAATAATAAAAAAAATTAGCAGCAGAGTATATGAATGTACAAGAAATTACCCGACCACACTTGAGCAAGTATGGATTTCTGCAATGCTAAAATTTAACCTGCACACCAAAAATAAGAAGAAAAGTTAACAAAAATGTGAAATCAAACCGTTCCCCTCCCCGGCAACGGAGCCAAAATTTGATCGGGGGTAAACCGCGCACAAAAAGTGTATGTTTTGAAATCGATATTTAAAGTGTGTGTGCTTTGGCTTCCTCGATACTTCCGTTATAGCATAAAGGCTAAAACGAGTCGAATCCATAAGGACGGGAGGCGATAGAATTTTACCGGTTGATTCACGTTTGTGTAAAAGTTCTTCAAAGTTTTAAAGAATGAAAAAGAAAGAAAGAAAAGAATGAAAAGAGAATTACGGTGAAAACAAAGAAGTGACAACATAGAAAAGAATGGTTTTTGTAGTTTTGTTTATATCTAAAATAAAGTGAAAGAGAAAGAAAACTCACGGCTACTAACTATTAATGACTCCACCAACAAGCTAACCTCTTAGTGATAGTTACCTCACATGTATCATTGGCCATCACTAGTCCTTGGTTCAAGAGCGATTCAAAGCATGACCCATATGTAACTCATCACAACCCAACTCATCAAACAAGTGCAAGCTACACTTAAACCATCAATACTATAGAAAAGTAAGTATGGAGTAAAGTAATGTTAGCTTGTTAGTGGTTAAGAAGTTATAGTTAGATCCATCATCATGAGCCATCAATGGCTCTTGCAAGAGCAAGGCCAAAACGAGGCTATTAGATTCATGTGGATTATCATAAAAGAAGTTAGAATAGTTGGTGGTTAGTAGTTAGTACCATGAGAGAAAAGATTAGCTACACATGTAAAAGAAGTTAGATAGAAAATAAAGAGAGGTAAATAGAGCACCTTTCATAACTTGTCACCTTCTATTACAAGTACTCTTGCATTCCACTCATGTATCACTCTTTCTCCTAATATAAGATCTAAAACAAAATGAAAAATACAATGGGGAAGAAGAAGAACTACCCTAACCTAAACTAAACTACAACATGAAAATGAAAACTACCCTAAAACTCTGCATATCCTCAACTCTGGAACCCAAGGGGGTATTTATAGCCACCAGGGGAACAGGGGGCCAGGGGACAAACCCTGGCCCGGAGCGGCGCGCGCGCCGCGGCCGTATGGCCGCGGAAAGGCCTCCGCGCGCTGTCCTTTCTGTCCCCTGTCAGCTTCTGGTGCCGGTTTCTGGTTTTGCGCCCCTGGTTTTGACAAATCAGCTCTTTTAGGTCAATGGCTATTCATGTAGGCTTTTAATCACCATTAAATAGTGATTTAGGGTCTTCTTCTTCATTTGCACACCATATACCTAGAATCAAGCAAGCAAGGTATTATTAGCAGAATTTATTATCAAATAGATGTGAAGATGCGGTATGAAATATGCAATTTTAGAGACTAATTGGTTTGTGCAGTGGAATGCTCTCGGCTGGCCTAGAGCAGTCCCTTTATATATATATATTTAAAACAAACTTCAAATTTTCTTTTTTAAAAAAAGATTTCTATATTTTAATTATTTGATATATTACCTTATGTATTATATTTAGATTAATGGGTAAGGTTCTAAAAATTTTTTTTTTGGAAGGAAAATTTTTAATATGTAGAATTTTTTTAATCCAAATTAATTCCTTTTATTTTTAATATTCCAGAATTTCTTTTTTTAAAAGTTTTCTATAATTTAATTAGGGTAATAATATATTACTTTTATATAGTTTATTTTAAAAAAGGTGAGGTTTTAATGAAGAAAAGATTCATTGAAAGATAAATCTAAGCATGGTATTTCAATTTAATTAGAATTTTCAATTCATACAAATTTATTTTATTTATATTTTTTGGATGAGATTTAAAATTCATGAAAAAAGGAAATTAAACATGATATATCATTAATTTATAGTTCATACAAATTTATTTAGATCTTAGGGGAGATTTAAGTTCCATAAGAAGAATTTTAAACATGATATATTATTAAAGTCTAGTTCAAACAAATTAATTTTTTTTAGATCTTTAGAGAAGAATTCTTGATGAAAAATTCATGAGAAGATGAATCTAATCATGATACTTCAAATAAATTTTTAATTCATAAAAATTTGATTTACTTACTTGGATTGATTCCCTTATCCTGCTCCTCAATCTCTACGTCTCGGACACGTTCCTCCGTCATGATTGATTCCAATGAGAGGTGAAGGGAGGATGAAGAAATGTTGAATTTGGGTTTCTTTCTGTCTGTCGTTCTTTGTTTTAAGGAAGCATGAGAAGAGGGGTTACGTTAATATAATATGATAAGATCTTTTAGGTTACAATTTTAGCACGTAAGTTTTAACAGAAGAAATCAGGTTGTTAAGATAAAGATCCATAAAGATATCGTGAGATCTTTCAGTTGGAATTTGAAATTTAAATTTAACTTTACGTTTGTTTAAATAAATTAGATTTCCTACCTAAGCACACGCCAATGTGGCATTATAGTTTAGATATTAGGATTTGGTAAAAAGAATATGAGTTTGAAACTTGGCATAAACAAATTAAGCACAAATATATATATATATATATATATATATATATATATATACTATATTTTTTTATTTTTTATTTTTTTATTTTTTATTTTTTATTTTTTGGGTATTGCATGACAAGAGTATTACAATTTACCCACCTAATAAGAAAATTTCGTCCTCGAAATTTAAATTCAAGAGGAAGAAAAGAGTTACCTAATCATCATGAAATAAGTGAGGATAGCGATCGCGAATAATGTCCTCTCACTCCCACGTCGCTTCTTCCAGAGATCGTCTGCCCCAAGACACCAGAACAAGTGGAATGATCAGCTTCTTCAGTTCCTTGGTGGTCTGGTCCAGAATAGCCATAGGTCTTTCAGTGTAGGATAAATCCGGTCGAAGCGCCAGCTCAGTATTATCCAAAACATGACTGTCATTTCGGACATACCTCCTCAATTGAGAAACATGAAAGACATCATGCACGCCATTCAAGGATTAGGGTAACGCCAGTCTATAAGCCACTTCCCCCAGTCGCTCCAAAACCTCAAAAGGTCCAATAAATCTGGGACTCAGCTTTCCCCGACTACCAAATCTGATTACTCCTCTCATTGGAGATATCTTCAAAATACCTTATCCCCAACTTTGAACTCCAGCGGCCTTCTGCTCAAATCTGCCCATTGTTTCTGTCTATCCTGAGCTGCCCTGAGACACTCGCTGATGATCTTAACTTTCTCCACAATCTGAATTATAATCTCTGGTCCCCATAACCGCCTATCACCAATGTCGCCCAAATTAAAGGAGATCTACACTTCCTTCCATACAAAGCTTCAAAAGGCGCCATCTTAATACTAGCCTGGTAGCTGTTGTTATAAGGAAACTCCGCCACATGCAAATGATCTTTCCAAGATCCCTAGATGTATGGAATAAGCTGAGCTATGGGCTTCTTCTAATACTTCTTGCCTAATCTCTCCCTTCAGTACACAAATTCTGTTGCCAAAATGGAGCGTTCCATTCGCATGGATCTGTATATCTGACCTCAATCCGGCTTTCACTTGTTCCCTGAATTCTTGCAACTTAAGATCTCCACTCTAAGCTTTCCTAAGCTTCTCAAAAAGTGTTGGTTGAATCTGCATAGCCATCAATTGGTCGGGAGCTATTGCCCTTCTAATCACCATCAGGTCCATCCGCTTCATCTCCTCGAATAACTCTTTCTGTTGAATGATCTGCATTGCCATAGATGCTTCTGGCTTTCTGCTCAAGGCATCAGGTACTACATTGATCTTTCTAGGGTGATACTGTAGATCAATATCGTAATCAGTCATCAACTCCAGCCATCTCCTCTGCCTCATGTTCAGCTCCTTCTGAGTGAAGATATACTTCAAGCTCTTGTGATCAGTGTAGATCAATACTTGGTCACGCAACAAATAGCGCCTTTAGATCTTTAAGGCGAAAATGACTGCTGCTAATTTTAGATCATGCATAGGGTAGTTCTTCTCATGAGATTTAAGTTGCCTGGATGCATATGCTATTATATGTCCATGTTACATTAGCACACACCCCAATTCTCTCCCTGACGCATCGCTGTAAATGACCATACCACCAATCCCATCTGGCATCTTAAAGATTGGAGCTGTCATCAACCTCTTTTTCAAATCTTCAAAAGCATTAGCACACTCCGCTGTCCAAACATACTTCTCTCCCTTCTGGGTAAGCTTGGTCAGAGGTCCTGCAATCCTTGAGAAGTCTTGTACGAACCTCTAATAGTATCCAGCTAATTCTAGAAAACTCCTAATTTCAGTTACCGATTCTGGGTAGGCCAATCATTCACTGCCTGAACTTTGTTAGGATCCACCGAGATGCTTTCTCCCGAAACAACATGCCCCAAAAATGTCACACTCTTAAGCCAAAACTCACACTTGCTTAGCTTGGCATAGAGCTTCTCCTGCTGAAGGGTCTGTAACTCGATTCTCAAGTGTTCAACATGTTCCTCTTCGTTCTTAGAATAAATTAGAATATCGTCAATGAATATTACTATAAATTTATCTAAGAATGGAGAGAACATCTGATTCATCAAATCCATAAAAAGTGTTGGAGCATTGGTCACTCCAAATGGCATGAACAAGAACTCGTAATGACCATAACAAGTCCTAAAAGCAGTCTTCGGAATGTCCTTTCCCTTCACCTTCAGTTGATTGTATCCAGACCGAAGATCTAACTTCCAGAACACCTTAGCTCCAGTTAATTGATCGAACAAGTCATCTATCCTAGGCAAAGGATATCTATTCTTGATGGTGACTTTTTTCAATTCTCGATAATCAATGCACATCCTCCTGCTACCATCCTTCTTCTTCACCAATAACACTGGAGCTCCCCAGGGTGAAACAGGGCCGATGATGAAGCTTTTGTCTAGGTATTCCTACAATTGCTTCTTCAATTCTGCTAGCTCCACTGGTGCCATCCGATATAGTGCTTTAGAAATAAGGGCAGTACCTGGGATGAATTCAATAGCGAACTCCAAGTTTCGATCTGGCGGAAGTCCTGGTAGATCCTCTAGAAGCACATCTACAAATTCCTCCACTACCGGTATCGGCTTCTCTTGAGTTTCTGCAGTAGCGTAGTCCCCTTGCTGCTTCTGCCTGGATGCCTTCAATTCCCTAAAAACTGGAAGTCAAACTGATGTGGAATTCTGAATATCACGCTCTTATTTCGGTAATCGATCACCACAAGATACTTATACTAAGCCATGTCATGCCTAGGATGACATCATATCCACCGATGTCTATCATAAACATATCTACCCTTAACTGTCTTCCACAAACCTCCACAGAATAAGATTTACATACCCTACTAGTGGTTATAATCCCGCTCTCGGTACTAATCTCCCATCCATATGTAGCAATGAGAAGCACCAGAATCAAATAGCGATATAATAGGAATTGAATGAACCATAATGGTACCTGCTACGACTTCCTCTGATGCCTCGACTTGCTTTGCAGTCAGGTTGAAAATCTGGCCTCTTTCATGACCAGTTCCTCCCCTCCTCTGGGCCTGCTCGAACACCTGTCGTTGTAAAGGAAGTGGAGCTCCTCTACCTACGGGTGCTGGGTTCCTCCTAGCTGCTTCTGATGTTGGAGGGGCAGGCATAATGCTTCTTTACTTATTGAATGGACAGACTGTCACCAGGTGATCTTTAGGCCCACAGCTCAAGCATTGTCGGTTCCCCCATCTATGTTCCTTCTGTCCATTTCCTGGTTTCTAACAGAGTCCACAAATCATCATCAGTGGGGAAGGAGTGAATGGACGCTTGCTCAGTAAGGCATTAATATGTCTGGATGCGGGTCCCCTGGAACCCTAGTCGAAAGGCCGCTTCAATGTCGTGTCTACAATCTGCTCATGTTCTCCTTTTCCATCACCTGCTCCAGACTACGAGCAGCGTCGAGAACCTGAGAGTAAGTCCTCAATTGCTGTGTGATCAAAAATTTCTGAATGTCCAGTCTCAGTCCCTGCTGGAATCGATTAGCCCGGTTTTCATCTTCTGCTACTATGTATGGAGCGAACCGGCTCAGCCTCAAGAACTCTGCAGCATACTCATCCACCATTCGACTCCCTTGTCGTAAGTTGATGAATTGCTGCTCCATCTCGCTCCTAACAGTTTTGGGAAAGAACCATTCATAGAAGCTCTCAGAGAACCTCTCCTATGTGATAGGCCTCTCCAATCGTTCCTCCTCAGCGAGCCACCATGTTCGAGCCACATCAGCCAGTTGAACCTTTACTACTTTCACTTGATCTTCAGCAGGAACACAAGCTACATTTAGGAGATTAGTCATATCAACCAATCATTGCTCTACTTCTAACAACTTTTCTGTACCGGTAAAAGTGGCTGGCTGCAACCTCCTTAAGTCTAAAATATTCCCGGGTTTTAGTCCCCGAGAAGCCGCAGACCTCTCCATGGCCATCATGGTTGTCTGCTGTGCTGCCATCAACCCATCTTGAAGAAGTGTCGTTTGCTGCTGCTGCGATTTTATCATGCCCCGGAGTACCCCCATCAAATTAGTGTCATCTTCATGAGCAACGATGCGGGTAGAGGAAGGTCGTTGAGCCATTACTCTGAAAATAAAAAAATATTGATTTAAAAATATGGTAGACATACTTGTACTTGTAACAGGATTATTAAATCTTGTACTGTCGGTAAGAGCCTGACTATTTACATAATTATACACTTGAATAACCTGACTCTGATACCAAAAAAAATCCTGTCACGTCCCGCAACCATAATGCACATAAAAGGGGTACGTGAGGAGAGCTGACGACGTATTTTCAAAACAAATACCTTAAGCCTCGGTACATTAATTCAAATAACAAGGTTTATCAATTATTCCAGCTGAAAGAAAATAAATACTTAATGTCACCAAGGGTTCCACTTATTACAACATAATAAAAATAATAGAAAACATAAGCATAAAAGTTTCTCACATATTGAGAAAGCTAACTGCCTACTGGAGATCTGCGATATGCTCGAAGTACTCCTGATCCTGTAGAGTCTCTAAATCAGAACCAGAACAAACAAACTTAGGGTCGTCAATAGCGACCTAAGTGAGTGATAAAATGAGGTATATAAAGAAATATGCAAAAGTAACAACAACATGCTTAGCTAGATATAGTTTATCATACTAATAATTAGCATATTAGAACCATATTAAAGCACAATAATATACACCACATAACCATTTTTAAATTATAATTTGTCCAGATAGAGTCATGTTGTCAAAATGTCTGTGTATATCTATTCCTAATTTCTTATTGTTTGAAACTGATAATTAAAGATGGAGATATATGTTTTAGGTGGGTTCCGTTCATACCTGGAACGACGGTCCAGATGCCTGGCACTGAACCAGGCCCTACTGTTAGGTAATCAGTAATAGTAAACAGTACACACAGTATCAATATGGAACAGTAGAGTTATATAACAATAACAGATGGGATGTCAGCCATCCCCTGGAACTCTACAATGGAACCGTATTTTCTCCTACCTAACTACACGCCAATGTGGCATTATGATTTAGATATTAGGAATTGATAAAAAGAATATGAGAAACAAATTAAGCACACAAATATATATTTTTATTATTATATATTTTTGTTTCTTTATTTATTTTATTTATTTTTATTTTTTTGGGTATTGCATGACAAGAGTATTACAATGTGGCATCTCGTCTACTCTTCTGTCTGAATTACAGTTTAGAAGTCAACGAAGTTCATACGACTTCAGCAAACTTCGAACCTAGAGATTAGTGATTCCCTATCATTGACTATGCCTTACATGGCATACTGCTTGATGATATTAAGGAGGCAGCTTCCATTCGATGAAGATCCCCTCGCTTCTATTATGATCCGATTGTAAAGATGCTATATTACCGCTCATACGATAATATACCGCTCCGTTACCTATCCAGTTTAGAGGCACAGGAAGCACTTAAAAAAGCCCATAACGGCATATGTAGCACCCTTCAGCCAGGTCTGAAGCTTAAAGACTGACTGTGATGGCTTGGCTATTACTGGGCAATATTGATTACAGACGCAGTAGAATATGCAAAATGGTGTAAAGCCTGTCAAATGTATGCGAATTCATACACTAACCCCCAAAGTTATGATCGTACACATATTTTGCATTCTTTTCATTACACTTCTACATTTATCGTATAATAATTCTGCTAATTTTCTTGTCTTAAATGTCTATTTTGCAGAAGATAATCATGAAGAGAAAGAGGATTAAACTAAATAAATACCAGTTAAAATTAGATTTAACTGGATCTATTTAGTTAGCTGAGGATGATCCCAGATCTAGTTAGAACAAATCAAGGATTGGGGCAAATGTTCAGCTGAAGATCAGAGCAAATCAGAAAGATAACACCAAATGAAAATCGATAAAATTCAGATTTTATAAATCTATTTTAGTTAGCCAAAGATCAACCGAGGATAACATCAAATACAGAGTCCAAATTCAAAATTCAAAAGGATAAATTGATAAAGAGAAGATTAACAGATGAGATGAAGCAATTTGACTCAGATTTTACTGGATACATTTTAGTATTTGAATCATAACTTTTGCTACCGAAAATCAAATCTGATGATTCAAGATGATTCAGAAAGAAGACTTAAAGGGCTACAACTCTTTTACTATTTCAAATTCTATCATTTGCTAAATTTGCTAAATTATATTTAGCAATTAACATGCAACCAGGTTGCAGATCAGAACTGAATATCCACATCAAATCAAGTTTGGAGATAAAGGTAGGATTCAAATTTAGAAATAGCCAGCTCTCCCTATCTTTTAACTTATTTTCTTATCCATTTTATGCTATAAATACTCCACACATCAGAGGCAGAGAAAGGGAGAAGCATAGATAGATTCTTAGGACAGTTTTTCATTCTTTTTAGTGTAGGTTTTTATTTTCATTTTATGTAATTTTTATTTCTTTATAAGCATAAGTTAGACTAAGATTCATGTAAGCAAGATTTATGTTGAGAGTGACACCGATGTAGCCTCCCTTTCTTTCATTATTTCTACAAGCAATAAAAGGGTAACTTTATTTATGTTCTTCTTTATTTTCATTTTCTTCTTCTTTTCTACTTTCTCTTTCGGTTTGATGTAGTCCAAGTGAGTGAAATAGCATCGGTATTTCTTTGCCTTAGTGAGTGTCATCGATAGCTCACGACAATAGATTTTTCCCTATGTTTGTATCATTTCATACTTGCTCGAAGAAGTCTTGATGATGTAACGTGAATTGGGACTGAGGTAATCTTATAAGTTATGCGCTGATCGCCTCCAGATCAAGGTAAACATGCAAGGTTTTTAAGCAAGTCATCAACTGAAAAAAGATAAGCATTTCTTTTAGGTTTTTTTCTTTCTTTTAATCTTTAGTTTACATCACCTCCGTCACCAAATCTCTACTATTTTTACTTTTTTGTACAAATCACCATCTCCTTCTATTTACCATTTTCACAATCTAATATAATTTATTTTTCTTTTCTTTTAAAGAACAAAAGAAGAACTTTAACCATTCTTTGTAGCTTAAAAGAGAACTTTAAAAAAGCTTCCATCGCTAGTCTCTCCTTGTGAATCATGACCCGCATAGCCATAACGGTAGTATTGAGTACTTGCATATTTCTATTATAAAGTTCTGAATTTTGTATTTTCTGTGCAGTTTCTAACTCAATAAAATTTTGGCGCCGTTGTCGGTAAGGAACGGTAAGTGACTCTTTTTTGTTTACTTTATTGATTAACTTTCTTCTTTGTTCTTGGTGTACAGGTTTAACAATAAGAAAATTTTTACTGCAGTAGATATATAAGTGGCCCTGGACTCTGCTCAAGAAAGCAAAGCCTAGAATACCTCAGATTTGCTACATTCCCGTGGCAATCTGAGTGAACTACTAACCTGTATTTTTTACAGGTTGGCTGAATTGTAAAGTTTAAATATCAGTAGCTATTTATTTTCTTATTTGACTTACTATATATACATTTCTATTCAATAGTAAAAGGTTGATTGTAAATGCTAAAAACGGTTTAGATTTTGCATTTAGACACGTGTCTATTTCATTACATTTTCTATTTACTGTTGAAAAGTGCTGGAGCCAAGGTATGTGTGCATAGCATTTTTGTATAAGGTTCATTCTTGTATGAAATATTGCTTGAGTGTTACTTTTTCTACTTGTATATTGCACTAAATTTATTAAGGGTTTGTCCTATAAATAAGATAAGGTGGGAAATGTACGCGTCAGAAAAGATCACAATTGCAAAATTCTTTTAATTGAATAGAAAATTACAACGGATACCATCTGATTACAAAAGAGAGGGAATCTCTTGATTGATTCTCCTCTTTGTCTAAAGCTGGGTTCTTCATGTGGCGGTGGAGAGTGAGTCTTGTTCTCCGTTGACCGACCGAACGTCAAGTGTCTCTGTGGATCCTCTCTTTGGATCTACTGTGGAGTAGCACAGCTCCTATCAGTAATGGAATCTCAAAGAGATTTAAAGAACTTGAACTTAGCAAGTTAACAAAAAGAGTTGAACTCTTCTCAGGCTACAAGAGCTTCGAGGCCGAACTCTACTGAGGTAGCTCTCCTCCTCTGCCCATGGCTTCTTAGATTCCTCCATCGGGACTTTCCTCCTCAGCCCTTTTAGAAGAGGTCCCTTCCCCCGGGTCCCTTAGAGAGGTCTCCTTCCAAAATAAACTCCCCCGGGGTCCTTCCTCTTCTCTAGCTATTCATAGCTATTTATAGAGAAATTGGGGTGTAACCAACCCCTTAAATCTCTCCATAATGGGAAGTTATTCCCCATTATGTGGAGAGAAAATGGGGTGTAACTGACTAAGTTCGTGGCTGTCAGTTTATAGCAGAAATGCGGGTCTCGCGCTGGACGCAAATCTCACTTTGATGTTGAGACGCGGAGCTCACAGGCTCGCGTCTGTGTTAGAACGCGGAGCTGCTCAGGCTTGCGTTTGAGTTGAAACGCGGAGCTGGCTGAGGTCCGCATCCGACAAAGGACGCGAGGCCTGCGTCTGGCGACCTCCGCGTCTGACATTGGAACGCGAAGTTTGCGTCTGGCGACCTCCGCGTCTGACATTGGACGCAGACCTCCGCGTCTGACATTGGACGCGAGGTCTGCGTCTGGTGACCTCCGTGTCTGATATTGGAATGCGAGGTCTGCGTCTGGTGACTTCCGCGTCTTAGAGGTTCGCGTCTGAGGCTTGAAGCGATCTCCGCATCTGGGAGGTTCGCGTTTGAGGCTTTGTCTTCAGTAATTTTTTGATAGCCTACAGAACCCCCTCCAAAGTTTTTGAAACTACACGGTTGACTGAGACAGATTTTGAAATACTTTGGACTTTAGTTGAATCTAGGCTTCCTGTAATCGGACTGGCATTCTTCTGCGAGGCATTCTTCTGAGGTGCCCTGAGCTCGATCCTGTCTGGATGGTGAACTTCATGAGTGTACTGTTGAACTTCTTTGAAGCCTCCAGAAAAGATCATCACAATTGTCTTAGAAACTCAGTCTAGCACTTGTTATGAGCATTGGTTTGCTTGGTGTACTTTTAAGCTGGTGGAGTTGTCAATTGCTCTTGCCAGTGTACTATTGAACTGCTTGAAGCCTCCAAGAAAGATCGTTTGTAATTTGATTGTCGGTGTACTGTTGAACCGGTGGAGTTGTCAATTGCCTTTGCCAGTGTACTGTTGAACTGATTGCAGTAGCAGAGACATACTCTTTGTATTGGGGGAAGAGAGGACGCAGCTCTCACAGACGCAATTCTGGCACACTGATCAAGTGGAGACGCGAGCTTCACCAAAGTTGAGATGCGACTCTCAATTGTTGTAGAGACGTGGCTCTCAATTTCTGTAGAGACATAACCTTTACTTGCTGTTGAGACGCAACTCTTAAGTTCATTGAGACGTGGCTCTGTACTTGAGACGCGAAGTTCACGCTCAAAGCTTCTTTGAAAGAGCTTTAATTGCCAGAGGTGTGATATTAACTTTGGCAAATTAAATAACTCTACTGGGGGAATTTGAGAAGATTACTGTCAGATGTGTGATGTTAACTTGACAGTGAGATCTGGACTTGTGTTTTGAACAAGTTTTGTAGACTTGCTATTCTATTGATGAGAATAACAAGTGGAGTTTGATTCGTTGGGGATTATGTCACAGTTTGGTTCTAGTCTATCGTCAGGGTTTAGTGTTAACATGACTAGAACTCTACTGGGAATGAAAGTTTGCTATTAGAGGTGTGATATTAACATAACAACTATTGATTTTGCGATCTATGCAATTTAAGTAGACCTGTCATTCTATTGAAGATAATAACAAGTGGAACTGGATTTGTTGAAGATCCATGGAGATTTTTACCATCAGAGGTGTAATGTTAATGTGACGGGTTTGGATTTACAATTTGAGCAAATTGAATTATCAGAGGTGTGATATTAACTTGACAAAGATGTGTGCTAGAGGTGTGATATTAACTTAGCATCATGAAAGTCTCATTTACACTGAGAATTTGAGAGAAGATCATTATCATAGGTGTAATGTTAACTTAACAATGAAATATATGCTAGAGGTGTGGTGTTTAACTTAGCATTGAAAGATCTCATTTTCGCGGAGAAAACCGAGGAGATCACTGTCATAGGCGTAATATTAACTTAACAGCGATTGATTTTGCGATATGAGCAACTTTGGTCAGAAGTGTAGTATTAACTTGACCGAGAGATTCTGCGATCTGCGCAGTTGATAGACTCGCCATCCTATTGAAGAGGACTGACAAGTTGAAATTTTGGTCAGAGGTGTGATGTTAACTTGACCGGAATTGTCTTGCGATTTGAGCAAGTTTGGTCAGAGGTGTGATGTTAACTTGACGGGATTTGTCTACTGTTAGAGGTGTGATTTTGAACATAACAGTATTTTGAGTAGACTTGTCATTCTATTGAGGAGAATTGACAAGTTGAAGTTTTACCCCTGGGATACATCAAAGTCTTACTATCAGAGGTGTAATATTAACATGACAGGTTCGATTTGTAATTTATTTCACTGAGGAAAATTGAGGGAAATCACTGTTAGAGGTTTAATGTTAACTTAACAGTGAATATGCCAGAGGTATAATGTTAACTTGACATGTCTGATCTGTGATTATTTCACTGGGAAATGGTCACAGGCTTTTTGTGGTCCTACCATTCCATGGATGGGAATTGGTAAGGGATTTTGGAGGAATTTTAGAGAATAAGTTGTCAGAGGTAACTGTTAACATGACAAATATTGATTTTCTTAGAAAATAAAGATTTACTGTTAGAGGTGTAAAGTTTAACATAACAGTAATGAGATTTTGCGATTTAAGCAATTTAAGTGGACCTGTCATTCTTTTGAAGAGAATGACAAGTAAGACAAGACCCGTCGGGATCTAAATATTTCTTTACCGTAAGAAGTGTGATATTAACTTAACGAATCAGATTGAATCTTGTCAGAGGTGTGATATTAACTTGACAAGGATGTGAGCTAGAGGTGTACTGTTAACTTAGCTCCAAAAGAACTTCAGTTTCATTGAGGAGACTGAAGATATCACTGTCATAGGTGGTATTAAACTTAACAGTGGAGGTATGCTAGAGGTGTGATGTTAAACTTAGCATTGGTCATTTTGACTCCGATACGGAAGTTCGAGGGAAAGTCATTGTCATAGGTGTATTGTTGAACTTAATAATGAATTGGATGCTAGAGGTGTGATATTAAACATAGCATCGCTCATCTCAGCTTCGATATGGAAGCTTGAGGAAAAGTGACTGTCAGAGTTTTAATATTAAACTTGGCAACAACTCAATCACTGTTAGAGGTGTAGTGTTAACATAACAGTAGTTTGTCAGAGGTGTAATATTAACATGACAATAGTTGGTTTGCGATATGAGCAATTTTGAGGACTTGTCATTCTATTGATGAGAATTGACAAGTGGAGTTTGGAATGTCAGAGGTGTAGTGTTAACTTGACAATCATTGATTTACAATATGAGTAATTTTGAGGACTTGTCATTCTATTGATGAGAATTGACAAGTGAAGTTTGGAATGTCAGAGGTGTAGTATTAACTTGACAATCATTGATTTGCAATATGAGCAATTTTGAGGACTTGTCATTCTATTGATGAGAATTGACAAGTGGAGTTTGGAATGTCAGAGGTGTAGTGTTAACTTGACAATCATTGATTTGTGACTCCATGTAGAGGAGCGACAAGCGAAGCTAGTACTTGCTGGGAAGTATTGAAACTTTTCATTGTAGAGGTTTGATATTAAACTTAACAATGACTGTATTTGTGGACCTACCACTCTATGGAAGAGAATTGGTAAGGGATTTTGATGAAAAATAAAATGAACTGTCAGAGGTTTAATATTAACGTGACAATCATTAATTTTCTAGATGTGTTAAAATTCGCTGTTAGAAGTGTAGTATCAATATAACAGCAAGGATTTTTAATGAGTTTTCATTGTCAGAGGTTTAATATTAACTTGACAGAATCCACTGGGGATTGAAAAATCTGATTTGTCAGAGGTTTATTGTTAACATGACAAATCCAGTTCATTTCATTGGAGGAATGAATATAGGTATTTTTGTGGCCCTACCATTCTGTGGGTGAGAATTGGTAGGAGATTTTGGAGGAGAGGATG